>SMDT01001145.1:0-110348 GCA_005392925.1 Aquilaria sinensis | reverse complement strand
GATAGCCGAAGAGCTCCGAGCCCAGCACGTCAGGACACTACTCGCCCCCCCAGGGTTGTGAACAGATCGCCTTCGGAAAAGCGGCACCAAACATAGCGAGCCGAACACGATATCCCCGAAGGCGGAACTCCCTGAAGCTGGGAACCCCCGAGCTCAGGGCTTGTTTCCCGAAGAGGCTCTGTCCGTACCAAAGGACGACCTCACCCAGGGACCTCGGGAGTACGGCAGGAGATTTATGGAAGCATTTAAGGAAGCCTCTGACACATCCAATCACAGACGCCACAATCCGCCTCAAAAGGCGCTCTGCCACGCTGACGCCATCAAAATCACATCATGGCCCGTCTCAGCACATGGCTCAAGGTAACCTACTATCTGTCTCCTATGCCCAGAAAGTCAGGAACGTCCGACCGAACACGTGTCGTGATCTGAACGGGCTAGGCACTCTTATAAATACCAGGAGTTAATACCAGACAAGAAGTTGGTGGGTTGGTTGGCTGGCGAAATACGGCTCCCATTACCAGGAAAAACTCCTCAGCCCTTTGTGCTATTTTCTCTGCCTTTCTCTCAGCCACCACTGACTTGGGCGTCGGAGGCTCCCCCCCCCGGAAAAACACTCCGGGGGCCTCCTAACCGTTTTGTTTCTGAGCTTTCAGGCACTCTCCTTTGGGCTGTCCAGTCCACCAGGCGTTCTTCCTCCCAGAAGTCCCTCCACCAGTCACTATGACTATAAACGATGAGGCCCCTGGCCATCATTTGGCGCCGTCTGTGGGAACCCGCTCTGAGATCGCCGTCGTTGAGACTCGGCGTTCTAAGGACAAGGGACTCCCGAGGTCCCCGTCCGCGCCTGAGATACAACCGGCTGCTGAGCAAACACTCCCAGGACTTCTGCGCCCGAGGAAGACCACCCTCTGGTAGTCACCATGAGTTTCTTAAGGGACTTTCAGCGTTCGGTCGTGTCTGAAATGACACAGCAGATCGGCCGAAGGTGGCCACAGCAAGCACAGGCCCAGAGACCCCCCTCAGTGACACGCCCTCGGGAGAGGAGCCCCAAGCCCACACCTCGCAGTTCGGGGAATGGAGACCCTCGCGAAGAATCATCCACAGAAATTATGGCCTTCGGGAAGCATTCTGTGGGACAAACCAGGTCCAAGCAGCCGATAGTCTCACAGCAAAGCAGTTCGTCACCTGAGGCGAGGTCCTTGTCCCCTCAGCGCCGAACTCGCCCCCCGAAGAGGCGCCGACGATCCCCATTCCCTGAAGAAGGCCCTAGCGCCACAGTGCTCATGGAGAAGATATTAGCACGGCTGGACAGAGTGGAAAAACAAGTGGCCAGAAAATCCGTTTGGGCCAGACCCTCGGGAACATCCTGCGAAGATGACTCCCCTTTCACTCAGGCCGTCGTTGAGGCAGCCATGCCAGGCGAGTTCAGAGTACCTCGGTTGGAAATTTATGATGGCCGTACTGATCCGCAGGCCCACCTGACGAAGTACAGACGGAGCATGATAATACACGGTGCTGATGACGCTACCATGTGCAAGTGCTTCGAAGTCACCCTCACAGGGCCAGCCACGGCGTGGTACAATTCCTTGCCCCCAGAGACCATCACTGAGTTCCGGGAGTTGTCCACAGCCTTCACCCAGCAGTTCATTGGGAGCAGACCTACTGCGAAGATGACTGTACAGATGTTCGACATAGAGCAGAGGAACGGAGAAACCATCCGAGACTATGTCGAAAGATTCAACAGAGAAGCTCTGAGCGTCCCAGACTTCTGGCCCGAAATCCGCATTCTCGCCATGACACGGGGCCTTCGGCGAGACTCACAGCTGTTCTATGAGTTCTCAAAGGACCCCCCGGAGACCCTCGGAGAATTTTACCATAGGGCGGAGCAACACATGACAGCCGAGGAACTGAGGATGGCTGGGCCGAAGTCTAGTCATCACGACGCCAAAAGGTCCAGTCAACAAGCTCGGCATCCCACCGAACAGGCAGGACGACCTCGGAGGATGCGGGGAAGGAAACCCCAAAGTTTCACACCATTGAGCACTACACGGACCAACATCATCATGGCACTGGAAAGGCAAGGGACGCAAATTCGTCGGCCAAGGGCCATGACCGCCGATAACAAAAAGAATGCCCAGAAGTTCTGCCAGTTTCATCGCGACCACGGCCATGACACCGAAGATTGCTTCCAGCTGAAGAAGTACATAGAGTCGCTGATAAAACAGGGCCAACTTCTGAAATACTTGAGGATGCAACCCCCGAAAGGCAGAAAAATGGAGGAAGAAAGGGCTGAAGATGAGGACTACGACTCCGACAGGCGGAGAAACCGAAGTCCAAAAAGGCGCCCCCCACCTCCAGCAGGGGTGATCCAAACCATCACCACGGGGCTCCCATCCTCGTAAAAAAAGCGGAAAGCCAGAGAAATTGCAGCCATGGAGTATCAAAAGTCCATCAAAGAAACTGGCTCGCAAAGATAGCTCCACCGTCGTCTTCCCCCCACAACGATCCGCTGCTGATCACGACAAAGATAGGGAACTGAGGCGTCAAAAGAGTGTTGCTTGATGATGGCTTAAAAGCTGACGTCCTATTCTCGCACCTGCTGCCGAGCTTGGGCATCTCCAGCAGCGAACTAAAGCCTGTCACCTCGCCCACTTTTGGGGTTCATTCATCCGAACTCCACGACCTCGGATAGATCGATCTCCCGTTGACGATGAAAGGGACTTCGGTAAGCGGAGCAGCTGAATTGTACGCATCCACAATGGCGAGATTCATCGTCATGAACGTCCCATCCTCGTACAACGTCATCCTTGGAAGACAGACAATGGGGAACCTGCATATTCGCCCTGATGTGAAGTACTTGACTGTCACATTCGCGACCAAGGATGGAGACGCAGAGGTCTTCCTAGACCAAGCCGAGGTAAGAAAGGTGTTTGTAAAAGCACGAAAAACTCCGGCGAGCAACCTCGCGCAAACGATGGAGGCAAAGGTGCTAGAAAAAGGCAAAGAAGAAGATCTCGCCAAAGCAGAAACGGAAGCAGTAGAGCTTGTCCCAGGTCAATCCACCCAAATAGGGAAGAGCTTGGCCGAAGGTGACAAGGAAAATCTTGTATCCTTTTTGCTAGAAAATAAAGATCTGTTTGCCTGCTTGCCAAAAGACATGCCGGGGGTAAACCCTGGCATAATACAGCACAGCCTCAAAGTAAGCCCGGAAGCAAGGCCTGTCTGGCAAAAGAAACGAAGCATCTCATCCCACAAAAGCAACTTTGTCGAAACCGAAGTCCAGCGTCTCCTAGATGCTGAAGTTATCAGGGAGGTCAAGTACCCCGAATGGTTAAGCAACGTGGTCATTGCCACAAAAGAAGGTAGCAGCAAACTCCGGATGTGCATCGACTTCAGAAACTTGAACGATGCTTGCCCAAAAGACTCATACCCTCTGCCGCCAATAGATCAACTGGTAGATTCAACTGCTGAGTATGGGCTCCTAAGTTTCCTAGACGCCCTCAGTGGCTACCATCAGATAAGGATGGACCCCGAAGATGAAGAGAAGACTGCCTTCATCACCAAGGGAGGAACATATTACTATATCAGGATGCCCTTCGGGCTCAATAATGCAGGAGCCACCTACCAGAGGTTGATGAACAAGGTCTTCAAAGACCAAATGGGGAGAAACATGGAGGTGTGTGTTGATGATATGATGGTCAAGAACAAGCTGCCCGGCTACCACGTTGCAGACTTAGAGGAAACCTTCCAAAAGCTCAGAGCCTTCGGGATCCGCCTTAATCCTGAGAAGTGCATCTTCGGGGTGACCTCGGGAAAATTCCTTGGGTGCATGGTATCCGAAAGAGGCATCGATGCTAACCCCGAGAAGATTGAGGCTCTGCTTGAATTTCGAACTCCTGCCACAGTCAAAGACGCGCAGACACTCACCGGAAGAATAACCTCTCTGAGCAGGTTTATTTCCAGGTACGGAGATAGGTGTCGACCCTTCTTCAAAGTCCTCACAAAGGCAAGAAAGATGGAAGGCGATCTCGAAAGAAATGATCATCCTTGGGATAAAGATTGCCAAAAGGCCTGGGAAGAACTCAAAGTCTGTGGCCAGCATACCATGCCTTGGTACTCTACAACAACCTCGGGAGGGAGAGCCCCTCATACTCTACCTCGCCATTACAGAAAAAGCTGTGAGCTCGGTCCTCGTGAAAGAAGAAGGGCCAAAGCAATGGCCGGTCTACTATGTCAGCAAGTCCCTGCATGGCGCCGAAATCAGGTACCCTTTGCTTCAAAAAGCTACATATGCCTTGGTGCTTGCAGGGAGAAGGCTGCGACCATACTTTCAGGCTCACCCCATCATCGTCCGAAGTAGTCTGCCGCTACGGGATGTCATGAAGAGGGATGATCATTCGGGAAGGCTCTCCAAGTGGTGCATAGAGCTGGGCGAACACGAAATCACGTATGAGCCTCGGAAGGCCGTAAAAGCTCAAGCACTGGCATATTTTATCGCCGAAATACCCATCACTGAGGAGAGCCATTCAGATCCAAAAGAGGGTGAGCCAGAATGGACCTTGCACGTAGATGGAGCCTCAGGATCCGAACACCAGGGAGCTGGAGTAATTATCAGAGGCCCCGAAGGCCTAGAAGTAATGAAGGCCATCAAGTTCAGTTTCAACGCCACCAACAACATGGCCGAGTATGAGGCCCTGATAGCAGGATTACGCCTGGCCAGAAAAATTGGCGTGAGAAACTTGAAAGCCCATAGTGATTCCCAGCTGGTGGTCCGGCAAATGGCAGGGTACTATGGCGCGAAAGACCCGACCTTGGCAAAATACCATGAGTTGGTAACAAAGCTCATTCGGGAGTTTGACGACGTACGAATCGAAAATGTACCTCGGCGGAATAACACTGAGGCAGATTGCTTGGCGAAGTCAAAAAAATATATACCGAGGTGCTAGACCATCCGAGCATCAGTGCTAAGCATGACGACCTCGGGAGCAGGGTGGAAAGACCAAATCAAAAGATACCTCGCAGAGAATTTGCTCCCCGAAGACCCCGGCGATGCTGCAGGACTGCGAAGACGCTCCGGAAGATTCTTCCTGATTGGCGAAGAGTTATACCGACAGGGATATGCGAATCCGCTGCAAAAATGTGTGGATGAAGAGGATACTGAAATGGTCCTTGAGGAAGTTCACGAAGGCATGTATGGTTCACACATTGGAACTGATGCCCTTGCAGCAGTGATACTCCGCCAAAGGCTACTCCTGGCCTACCCTGGGAAAGGACGTAAGGCAGTTCGACCGAAAGTGCGGTAGTTGCCAGAGACATGCAAAAATCCAGAGGGCACCCTCGGAAATAGTAACCTCGGCAGACTATCCTTGGCCCTTTGAAGTCTGGAGCATAGACCTTATTGGTTCACTCCCCACAGCACCCGGAGGCATGAAATTCTGCGTGGTAGCAGTGGACTATTTCTCAAAATGGGTAGAAGCAGAACCACTAGCAACTATCTCGGCAAAAGAAGTGCAAAACTTCGTATGGAAGAACATCGTATCCAGGTTTACTAGTGGCTGATAATGGATCCCAGTTCATAGACAAAGGATTCCAAGAATTCACCAGCGACCTCGGAATGAAGATGCACTTCGCCCAGTAGCTCACCCACAAAGCAACGGGCAGGTGGAAGTATCGAATAGGACCATAAAAGATGGCCTGAAATAGAGACTGGGGGAAGCCAAGGGGAATTGGCCAGGAGAACTCCAAAGTATATTATGGAGTTACCAAACGACGCCCCGAAGAGCCACAGGGGAAACTCCTTTCTCACTCACCTCCGAAACGGAGGCCATTATCCCAATAGAGATAGTTCGACCTTCGGTACGGGTGCAAGTATTTGATGAAGGTGGTAACGACCTCGGCCTAAGAACCAATCTCGATCTGGTGGCCGAACACAGAGAAATAGTCGAGCTGAGAAGAAAAGCTTACCAACAAAGAGTGGCCGTGGCTATAAACTTACGGGCCAGGCCAAAAGAAATCAAGAAGGGAGACCTCGTTCTCCGAAAGGCCGACTTCGCACCCCGAAGGCCATCCCATGGCGTACTTGGCGCAAACTTGGAAGGACCCTATCTGGCCCTCGCCGAAACAACGAAAAGGCGTGTACAAGCTTGGCGACGTCGAAGGCATAGAATTGAAGAGCAATTGGCACTCGGGCGCCTTGAAAAAATTCTACGCTTAAGGTTGAGCGGAGGAGGTATGTTGAACAAAAAATGTTCTAAAATATATAGTAGTATCTTGAGAAAATTTCTTAAGTGCAGAAATGAACAATATTCCGCGAAAGATGCTCGCCATGATAAAGCGTAGATATGGCTTTCCAAAGTCCTTTGAGCCGCCACGCTCGGGAAAGATGGAAAACAAAAATCTCACAGAAGTACTCTCCGTAGCCAGCGCTGAGATAATTTCCCGAGCTCCCTTGAGCGAACATGCTCGGGAAAATGGGAAGTGAAAAATCTCACGGAAGGTTTTCCGAAGTCCCTTGAGCAAACATGCTCGGGACAACTGGAAAAACAAAAATTTTTGACTAAAGGTTTGCCGAAGTCCCTTGAGCAATCATGTTCGGGAAAAATTGGAAATGCAAAAAGCCTGCAAAAAAGACTTAGTCAAATTTTCTCAGACTTTCCAGAATGTCTCTCGAGTAAAACGTACTCAGGACAAAGGAAGGTAAAAAAGTTTCTTTGATCGCAGGTTTTCCGAAGTCTCTTGAGCGAACGTGTTCGGGACAATGGAAATAAAGAAACTTGAAGAAACACTTAGCCAAAAAATCTCCGTTAAGAGCAAAGCTGCCTTACAATAAAGAAGTGCCCGAAGAAGGAGTACAAAAAAGAAGGGAAGGAAAAGGGGCCCTAAAGAAGCCTAAGGGTTCGCGGCGTCCTGAGAGCCACTCGTTTGTCCACCCTTTTCCGCCACCTTCCGCGCTGGAATTGGAGGAAGCTTCAGATGTTCGATCTTGGACCATTTCCACGGAGGTCCCCCAGGAATGTTTAGACCCTCTAGAAAAGAGAGGTCCAGACCTGGGAACCTTTGGAGAACCTGGTGCCGAGCGAGGCAGAAGCCGTCCTAAAACGCGACCTTGTTCATTTGATCAGACTTGTTCTTCTTAAGCTCAAGGTCGTCAAGCTCGTCCTTCAGATCCCCGACCTCCTCTTCCAGCACCTTTATCCGCTCCTCCCCCTTCGGCTCCTTCTTCAAAGACTGGACCTCGGCTTGAAGGGCTTTCTTCTCAGACAAGAGCGTGACTATGATATTCTCTCTTTTTTTGCCTTGTCTTGGAGAAGGTCTTGGTTTGCAGCGCGCAGCCCCGCCACATGATTGCGGAGGTCGGCAATCTTCAGGGAGGAGTCCGCCATCAAAACTTCCTTCTCCTTTCGGAACTCCTCCCGAAGGGTGGCAGCTTCCTCCTTCGCAGCATCTGCCAGCTGCTGGTTCTTGGCGGTCAATTCCGAGCACGTCGCTTTCGCCTTTTCTAGGGCCTCTGAGGCCGAAGCTCGGAATGCCGTCTGCCTGGCTACCCGAACTCGGAGAAAGCCGGCGTACCCCAGCAGCTGCAAAGGAGATAAAACGCAAGGTCAGTAAGAGCCAAACACTTAGGAAAAAATTGAAGGGGAAGAGTTGTGAAGGATATACCTGAGCAGCATGCTCGGTGATCTTTGCGGCAAGGGTGTTATCCCCTAGATGGGCCGCCGCTATAGCCTTGAAGGAGGCCTCGGTGAGCACCCCCTTCGAAATCTGCTTCACCATTTCAGGACAGTCCTCGGAGTACAAGTTCATGTCCTCCGTGAATGTCCAGAAAGGCTCCTTTGGTATCTTCCCTTGCGGGACTTTGGCGTCGCGACGGGCCCTCGCCTCCGCGTGTTCGGCCGCCCAGTTCGGGGTAAGTAACTCCCCTGCAGGGCGAAAAAGAAAAACAGGTCAGAGACAAAGGCAATTCCAGAAAAAACAAAGGAAGTACACTTTGTCTGGAAACAAACCTGGTGGGACCTCGGCAACATTGTCCTCGGAGTCCTCGGCCTCCTCGGCCAAAATGCCCTTACCCTTCCGCTTGCGCCGCTCCTCGGCAGAAGGTACTTCTACCACTACATCAAGGAGGGCCTGCGATGCAGTAAGACTTTGAGGAGGGACGTCGGTTGGAGGAACCTCGGAAGCAGCAGCCTCAGACGCCGGAACCTCGGCTGTCCCAGGCTCCTCGGCAGTCTCCTCGGGTATTTCTTCTAGAGGAACCTGAGTAGCTCTCTTTGCCCGTTTCCTCGAAGGACCCGCGCCAGTAGACTTCCGCCTTCGGGAAGCCGCCTTCTTCGTTTGATCGTCCTTCTCCACTTGGCCGGAGAAGAGGGACTTGTAATAGGCGACAGTGTCGTCGCCCATCTCTGAAAAAGGAGAGAAACATCAGCGTAAGTCCGAGGAAAAAACAGCAAAGGAGTAGAAGATAACTCACTTTCGGCAAGCGTTTCGAAAGAAATCTCCTCCTTAAGAAGCTTGACCAACCAGGAATCTTTCCCGGCGATGGCAGGAGCTGGCATCCCGAGGTCAGTCTTGTGCTCCTTTACCACCTTTAGTTCCCGAAGGACCTCTTCGGTCATCAACTTCCAGTTGATTGGAAAAGGGTAAAGGGCGCGCGGAGAGACCTCGGGATCCCAGTCAGAGACAGCCCGAATGCGGGCGTCGAAATCCGCGAACACGGGAGCCAACTCTGGGGTCAGCAGCATCCTCGGATCACCAACGTCCGCATCCAGTGTTCCCTGAGCCCATTTGGTCGGAACGTACGACCAGGCCTCAGCCATCTTCATAAAGAAGAACTTCTGTTGCCACCCCCGCCAGCTATCCTTAGTGGCGAAGGTGAACATGAATTTCTTGCTCCCGGATCCCCGAGGTAGCATGAAATAGAAGCCACCCTTCGGGACCACAGAGAGCTTGTAGTACTGCATAAAAATCCTGAAATGGGGTTCTATCCCGAAGACGCCACACATGCAGAGGTAGGCGTTGAAATAGCAGAACGAGTTCGGGGGAAGCTGGTTCACAGCAATGCCATGAAATTGGCAGAACTCGCACACCATCTTCGGGGGAGGATACCGAAGACCGGCCTTCAGCTGGGCTCGGAAAACGGTAACCTCCTTACTATGGTTTGAAAATGCATAGTGGCTAGAACGAGGCAGCCTGGTAACGGCGTAAGAGGGAAGAAAGAATTTTTTCTTCCACCTCTCTAACTTCTCAGGGGTGGTGCAACAAGGATGGGCTAAAAGAGGCTGCCAGCTCTCAGGAATGGGCATTTTCGACATGAAAATGAGTTTGAAAACGGAAGAAAACAGTTTCCAGAGAAAAACTCAGAAGAACACAGGGATCAAAACGCGCTGGAAAACAAAAACCCACCAAAAGATTTGCCAAAATCTGAGGACGCCGTCGTGAAAGTTGGCTGGAAAAAAGCTCTGATTAAGGAAGCTCCGCCACAGAAAGCAAGAAAAATGCAAGAACAGAGGCAAAGCAGAGAAAAGAGCAAAAGAGTAAGCAAAAGGAACTTATGATGAAATGGGCTATTTATAAGCCAGAGGTGGGTAACCGAAACGTCGTCATAAGTACCCTTTGGAGGCGAACCGACGCCGTAACTGCTCTCTGCACTTGAAAAGGCGCGCCCTCTGTAACCGACGCGACTCTCCTCCAATGGCAAAGCGCCACGTGTCAACTGCTGCGCAAAAATAGGGGACACGTCCTCCAAACGTCCCTTGAAAGCTGGGACACGTCTTCTGACATCCCTGGAAAACTGGGACGCGCCGCTCAGACTGACACGCTTGGCCGAACAGACCTGCAGAAACAAAAAGCAGGCTCCGCCTCGAGGACGCCAAAGAAAAGGCCAAGACCGAAGAGCCCGTGATCTTCGGGCAAAAGGCACATCCTCGGAACAGGTTATGCTTCCAAAAGAGACTCCCATAGACGACCTCGGAAAGAGATGCAAAACCGAAGTCTTCCTTCGGCTTTCCAAAGGGGGGCATGTGATAGCCAAACGCTATCGCCTCTATCTGGCCGAACTCCCTGCCACAGTAATGGCCAGAAGAAGCTGGCGCTACCCGAGAAAAGGTGTGATCAGGCACCTCGGGAGATAGCCGAAGAGCTCCAAGCCCGGCACGCCAGGACACTACTCGCCCCCCCCAGGGTCGTGAACAGATCGCCTTCGGAAAAGTGGCACCAAACATAGCGAGCCGAACACGATATCCCCGAAGGCGGAACTCCCTGAAGCTGGGAACCCCCGAACTCAGGGCTTGTTTCCCGAAGAGGCTCTGTCCGTACCAAAGGACGACCTCACCCAGGGACCTCGGGAGTACGGCAGGAGTATTTATGGAAGCATTTAAGGAAGCCTCTGACACATCCATTCACAGACGCCACAATCCGCCTCAAAAGGCGCTCTGCCACGCTGACGCCATCAAAATCACATCATGGCCCGTCTCAACACATGGCTCAAGGCAACCTTACTATCTGTCTCCTATGCCCAGAAAGTCAGGAACGTCCGACCGAACACGTGTCGCGATCTGAACGGGCTAGGCACTCCTATAAATACCAGGAGTTAATACCAGACAGGGGGGTGGCTGGCAAAATACGGCTCCCGTTACCAGGCAAAACTCCTCAGCCCTTTGTGCTATTTTCTCTGTCTTTCTCTCAGCCACCACTGACTTGGGCGTCGGAGGCTCCCCCCCCCCGGAAAAACACTCCGGGGGCCTCCTAACCTTTTGTTTCTGAGCTTTCAGGCACTCTCCTTTGGGCTGTCCAGTCCACCAGGCGTTCTTCCTCCCAGAAGTCCCTTCACCAGTCACTATGACTATAAACGATGAGGCCCCTGGCCATCAACAAGTTTTTTCTTGTCACCTTCGGCCAAGTTCTTCCCTATTCGGGTACTTTGGCCTGGGACAAGTTCTACTTTTTCCATTTTCGCTTTCGCGGGATCTTCTGCCTTTCCTTTCTTTGGTGCCTTTGCCTCCACCATCTGTGCGAAGTTGTTTGCCAGAGCTTTTCGTGCCTTGACGAACACCTTCCTTACTTCGCCCTAATCTATGAAGATTTCCGCATCTCCATCCTTGGTGGCGAAAGTGACAGTTAAGTACTTCACATCAGGGCGAATGTGCAAATTTCCCTGTGTCTGTCTTCCAAGGATGGCGTTGTACGATGAAGGGACATTCATGACAATGAACCTTGCCATTATGGAGGTGAATAATTCAGCAGTCCCATCTACCGAAGTTTCTTTCAGCATTAAGGGGAGATCGATCCATCCGAGGACAGGCAGTTCAGATGGTCCAACCCCAAAAGTAGGCGAGGTGACGGGCTTGAGGTCGCTGCTAGATATGCCCAAGTTCGGCAGTAAGTGTGAAAATAGGATGTCGGCATTTGATCCATCGTCGAGCAACACTTTCTTGACGTCCTAGTTTCCTATCCTCGCCATGATCAACAGCGGATCGTCATGGGGAAAGATGACGGCGGAAACATCCTTGCGGCCCAGTTTCTTTGTCGGACTATGATATTCCATGACTGCTATTTCTCTGGCCTTCCTTTTTCTTTTTGAGGATGGGAGCCTCGTCGTGATTGTTTGTATTATTCCCGCCGGAGGTGGAGGGCGCCTTTTCGGACTTCGGTTCCTCCGCCTGTCGGAGTCGTAGTCCTCATCTTCTGCCTTTCCTTCCTCCTCTTTTCTCTCTTTCGGGGACGGCATCCGCAGATAACGTCGAAGTTGGCCCAGTTTTATCAGCGACTGTATATACTTCTTCAATTGGAAGCAGTCTTCGGTGTCGTGGCCGTGGTCGCGGTGAAACTGGCAGAACTTCTTTATGTTCTTCTTGTTATCAGCGGTCATGGCCCTTGGCCCCTGAATCTGAGTCCCCTGCCTTTCCATTGTCATGAGGATGTTGGTTCTCGTGGTGTTCAGGGGTGTGAAAATTGGGAGTTTCCTTCCCCGCATTCTCCGAGGTCGGCCTGCCTGTTCGGTTGGATACCGGGTTTGCTGGTTGGGCCCTTCGGTCCGGGTGTAATCGGACTTCGGTCCACCCATTCTCAGCTCTTCAGCCGTCATGTGTTGTTCGGCCCTTCGGTAAAATTCACCAAGCGTGTCCGGGCGGTCCTTGGAGAACTCGTAAAACAGCTGTGAGTCTCTCCGAAGGCCTTTTCGTCATGGCGAGAATGCGTATTTCGGGCCGAAAGTCCGGGACACTCAAAGCTTCTCTGTTGAATCTTTTGACATAGTCGCGGATGGTTTCTCCATTTCTTTGCGCTATGTCGAACATTTGGACAAGCATCTTCGCCGTTGGCCGACTTCCAATAAATTGCTGTGTGAAGGCCGTGGATAACTCCTGGAACTCCGTGATGGTTCCTGGAGCCAATGAATTATACCACGCAGTTGCTAGTCCTGTGAGGGTGACCTCGAAACATTTGCACAAGGTAGCGTCGTCGGCACCGTGCATCATCATGCTGTGTCTGTACTTGGTCAGATAGGCCTGTTGATCAGTGCGGCCATCATAAGTTTCCAGCCGAGGCACTCTGAAGTCGCCTGGCATGGCTGCTCCAACTACAGCTTGGGTGAACGGGGACTCATCCCCACAAAAGGTTCCAGATAGCTTGGCCTAGACGGGTTTGCGGGCTACCTGTTTTTCCACCCTGTCTAGTCTTGCTAGTATCCTCTCCATAAGGATCGTGGCACTAGGTTCTTCCTCTGGGAAGGGAGATTGTCGGCACCTCTTCGGGGAGTGAGTTCGGCGTCGGGGGGACAGGGACTTCACCTCAGGCGACGAACTCCTTCGATGTGGGATTTTGGGTTGCTCGGACCCTGTTTGTCCTGCAAGCCGTGCCAGAGGGGCATGTTTTCCATTGAAGACTCCTCACGCGGGTCTCCGCTTCCCGAACAACAATGGGTTGGCTTGGGGCTTCTCTCCCGAGGGCGTGCTGGCGAGGGAGGCCTTTAGGCCTGAGTTTGTTGTGGCCACCTTCGGTCTATCTGCCGTGTCATTTTAGCATAACAACAGAATGCTGAAAGTCACGTAGAAAGCTCATAGTAATGACTAGAGGGCGCTCTTCCTTGGGCGCGGAAGTCTCTGGAAGGGTTTGCTCAGTAGCCGGTTGAGCTTCAGGCGCGGACGGGGACCTCGGGAGTCCTTTGTCCTTCGAACGCCAAGTTTCAACAACGGCGACCTCAGAGTGCTTTCCCATAGACGGCGCTAAATGATGCCTAGCAGCATCTTCGTTGAGTGACATTGTGACTTCTGGAGGGACTTTCTGAGAGGGAGAACGCCTGGAGCCCAGATTTCCCAGGGGAGTGTGCCTGAAAAGCTCAGAAGAGAGGGTTAGGAGGTCCTCGGGGTGTTTTTCCGGGGAGGAGCCTCCAACGCCCAAGTCAGTGTCCTGAGAAGGTAAAGGGGGAGCACTAAGGTTTTAGTGGCCTTGCCTGTTTGTGTTTTTTCAAGGAGAGGGGTCTAATCCAGGATCGATCCTTTGCCAGGGTTTGTTTCCTGGTATTTATAGGAGTGTCCAACCCGTTCAGATCATGACACGTGTTCGGTCAGATCTTTTCTGTACCTTCGGGCGTAGGGGACAAGTAGCTGTTTGCAGGCTCCTCGAGCCTTGGTCCGAGACAGGTCGTGACAAGACCTGGACGGCGTCGGCATGTCAGATCGCCATTTGAGGCAGCATATAGCGCCTGTGGGCGACATGTCAGAGGCTCATTAAATGCTCATGCCGTACTCCCGAGGTCCTCTGGGCGAGGTCGTCTTTGACACAGATGCCCTTCCTCGGGAGCTATGCTCATGGTTTCGGGGAGTTCCCTGGTTCGGAGGTTCCGCCTTCGGGGAGATCCTCTTCTGCTTGCAATAGTCAGTTCTTCATATCCGAAGGCGATCCACCTGGTCCCCCCGGGGGAGCCGGCAACATCTTTGAAATCCCTAGCGTACTAGCCGAAGTCCCAAGTTCGAGACTCTTGACTTCGCTCCCTCCGAGGTCAGTGATAATGCCTTTTTCGGATGACGCCAGGCTTCCCGATCACACTTTCGGTAGGAAGTATGTTCTGAAAGAAGCAATAGCCCTTCGGTTATCACGTTCAATCAGAAGGAAGAGTAAGGAAGAAGAGCAATGTTTATTAGGAGGCAAGGAATGAAAGGTAAGGCATTTGATGTTTTTTTTTTATTTTTAAACAGAAGTAAGAAGTTGTGCTAGTTAATGCATTCAGTAATAAACAATTTGACATAATAAAATGGTTCTCATACACTATTGTTACTAGCTTAACCATATATGTCATCCTGTAATTGTTTATTGTCCTGAACATATCTTTGTATGTGTAATTACACTATAATCACCTAAGAAACTTAGTTGTTGATTGAGGGGGAGGCAGTGTAGGGACTAATTAGTTGAAGAAAATGGATAAATAAACAAAATATGAGGGAAAATAATATTGGTATGTTAATAGAAGCAAACTATATAGAATTACCATGTCTTAACATAACTTATAACTAGAGTAAATATAAGTTAAAATGAATGTTCTTAAAAGGAGAATAAAAAGTTTGAATACCTTTACTCTTAAAGGTCACTGTTTGAACTATTGGCCTCAGAATAGTCAGCCTCTATACCCTCTAGATTTCTAGGCTGAATTGCAGCAAACTAAGCCTTGAGATCTGCAATCTTGGCCTGTAATTAATTAACTTGTTCTATATAAACATCATTCATGGCTGCAAATGTGGTCTAAATTAGCTCAAGTTGATATTTACGGGCATTATTCTCCTGTTCCTTCTATGTCAGTACTTGTTTGATTCTGACATTACCATCAAAATTCACATCATGGATGAAAAACCCATGAAAAAGCTTAATCTTATGTATAGCAGCCTCTACTGCTGACTCTTTAGCATAAGTGAGGTTCTTAGATAGTGCATAATCAACCTTCACAAAATTACTTGCTCCTTCAATTGACCTAAGCTCAATGTGAACACTAACCCTAAACTTACCACCTTTAAAGGAATTGAAGTAAGCAAGCCTAGCTTTTTTATGCTTCTCATAGATGTGTACATGGCTTTCAATAAAAGGGATGAAAACAACCTCTACTGCATCCATTAAAATTGAAAAATGAAGTAGCAGAGTAAAATAAGCTAAATAGGAATTTAAACAAATATTTTAGTCTTTAGATCATTAGAAAATAATTAGAAAAATGGAAATTTTTTTAAAACTTTTTTCATGGATTTTAGCTTCTAGATCCTTTGATAATGTTAAAAAAATAGAACTGTTTTTTGGAGACAAAAGTACCACCACATTGCACTTTCTCAACAGAATTGTTATGAGTCTAAAAAGTTAAGATTTAAGCTAATTATTACTACCACTACCCCATATCAGGTGTCCCATATCAACTATCATTATTTTAAACTTGATAACACAAATAGGAGCAAAGAACTCTAAACATAGAAAACATACGTGGCACATGGCATGAATATTATAAAATGTGAACATGTGTTCCTCTTGTGTGTATCTGTTTGTAATGGGTTGTCCTTTTGATTCATACTTTTAGCTGTTGAAAATAAGAAAAACCTGATGGTGAGTGAAATGCAATATGATAACAGCAAATTTTTGATTTAATATGAAGAGCATGTTTACATACAGGAATCATTAGAGTTACTATCTTCTATGCCACAAATTGATGCCTAAAATTATCTGTTGTTGGCGGTGAGATTACTATGAAAAGAACAAATATTGTACGTCAAATCGCCTGAAATAAAATTAGTGAAGTAAAATAACAGATGTTGTATGTTGAGAATTTTCTTACTAAAGTCAGATGGTGTGCACTTTTGTTTACTTGTGCAGGTGGAACTAATGAAGGAGCAAGCAAGGGAACAAAAGCTACTACTATGGAAACTCCTTTCTTCAACAACAAGAATTAGAATGGCGAAATTGCTTCACAGAATCTGAGGACTATGTTTGTTTGCGTGTAAAGCAGAAAATGTAATCAGTTTTTTTTTATAGTAATTGCTTGTAATTGTAGATAAATAATGGGTAACAATAGCGGGAGAAAGGGATATTGTAATGGACGTGGGGTGATAGGTTAAAGTAACTAACTAAATTGTTGCAATTTGAATTAAAAAAATCCAGTTATGGATGTAGGACAAATTGGTTAAAGTTAAAAAAAAAAATCTAGCTATGAACATGGGACATATCGGTTGGAGTGGGTTTGTCCACAGAAAAATAAAAAACTTGTTGGATAATATTAAAATATGGTGATTCTGGAAAAAGAAGTTAAAAATGTTTTCCCTTTAATCCACATAAAGGTAAATGGGACAGGAGTCATTTCCGTAAAATAGATGACACTTTTGTAAAAACATTTTATATTGGTTAAAGTCAAACTAGGACCCAATTACAATCAGGCATGTCATTTATTAGAAGGGTAAATATGGAAATCACCATGTGTCAATTTTTGGTTCATTTCAAGAAACAAGTGGTGTCTTGTTAATTTTTGTTAAATTATTTCAAATTATGAAAAGACAGTTAGGCCAAACTACCTATTTTCATATATGATAGTAAATTTGTCAAAGTAAATTTGAATGTTTCTTAATACTAACATAATTTTTTAAGTAAGTAAGGGATAAAATGCTCATGCTCCATGCACTGCACCCCTATTTTATATTTATTTACAATTTTACTATCATGCCTTCCTCAATGCCTTTTCCTTTTTCATCTCCTAAACCTTGTTGCCTGCCAGATTCTCATTCTCTCTTTTCCTTTCCCATTCCCTCTCTTCTCATCTTTATACCTCTGCCTTCTCGAGTTATCGCCATTGTCTACCTGTTCTACTATTTTCGATTATAGACCCATGGAAAAATGCTACGTCTCTAGCAACCTCATCCAGCCAACCTCTTCTAATGCCACAAATCAGTTGTTCTAGATGAACACCATTCACCATAACTGGAGTTATCATCCAAATAATCTCAATCTTTCAATGTTTGTTGGCGAAAGTGATGATGGGGAGATAACGGTTAGGAGTGAACCTCAATAGGAGGGAGTGAAGTTGGATGGGGAGAACCGAGACTTGGGTGCTAGTTAAAGCACTGCATCCCACAAATCACATCATTACTCGTAACGTCCTCAATACTTTCATAAGTAATGAGCTTCAGACTTCAGATTTCTATATCCATTAAGTGTTTTTTTCCTAAACTTATTTGTTCACAGTTTTTCATAGAGGGTACCTCGTCTTTTTTGTACTATTGCATTTTATTTTGTCTTCTCATAAATATTTTCTTCCATCATGAGCATGACCATCTCTTTGATAACTAAGGCCGAATTTTATGAGTGATAGTAGTATTGGTAGTGGAGAAATCAATTTTCAAACTCTTTATGTTATAAGTTAGGTGTATGTGTTGTTTACTTCGTAAGAAATGTTACTCTATAAATAATATTGTTCTTTTCAGCAATAAGTGCTGTTCAACTCATATAAATGTGTTATTCTGTAAAATATTGTTTATTTTATAAGAAATACTATTCATAAATAATGTTGTTCGATCAAATAAAAAATGTTATTCCATTCAAACGAATGTGTTATTTTGTTAAGTGTTGTTCATTTCATAAGATGTATTGTTCATAAATTACGTTATTCCATTCGGTAAAACATGTTATTCTATTCATATAAATGTGCTGTTGTGTAATGTGCTATTCTTTTTGTAAGATTTGTTGTTCGTAAATTATGTTGTTCCGTTTAGTAAGAAGTATTATTCTATTCATATAAATATGTTATTCTGTAATGTGTTGTTTATTTCAATAAGAAATATTATTCATGAATAATGTTGTTCAATTCAATAAGAAATATTTTTTTATTAAGACAATTATATTGTTCTATAATATGTTATTCATTTTGTAAGATGTGCTATTAAATGATGTTGTTTTGTTCAGTAAAAAATATTCACTACAAGAAATCTCTAAAATAATGACCGGCTATTCGATGGCCGAACAGTTGCTAATTTACTTTTAAGTGACCAAAAAATATGGTGGCCAAACGGTCCCCAAAAGGCTAGTTGCCAAGGGCTAGCGACCGTTTTTTCTGTCACTAGGAACAATTGTTTGCTTTGGTTGCTATCCCATTTCTATAATATTAATTTTTATTTATAAACTCCTTTTTCATTTTTTTGAAAGTTATTCTTCTCTTTTTAACATTTTACTGTTAACAATAGAATTTTTATTGAAAAAATGAAATTGGATACCTAATACTATAGATTTCTTCATTTTTTATTTTATTTTTTATTTATCTTTTTGTTTATTTTTTATTTTTCATTTTATCAAGTTACCTTCATTTATAAGCTTCTCCATGTATTTTATCAACAATTGGAAAAGCTTTCACCAAAAAAAAAAAAAAGAAAAAACTTGCTGGCCTAAAGGTTGTAATTAATCGCTTTGAAGTATATAACCTTGGATGCCAAGGATCCACTTGTCGGAAGGGGAAGAACTTGATGGAGGCAGTGGAGAGGATGGAGAAGGAAAATCTTAGGCTAATGGTAGGGGGGAGGTAGGGAAAAAGATGGAGAAGGTGAATGAGAAAGAGGATGAGGAAGATTTAAGAAGATTTATATAGAAAGACCAAATTATTTTTAACCATTGATTTGTTTATGGATCTAACAACTCAAATTATAAGGTGAGTTAATCACATGGATCATTAGGAGTGACTATTTTGTTTCGATCGCTAGGAACGACTATTCTAGCAACCATTTCAGCCACCATTTTTTAATAATATAAAAATGGTGACCATTTAGCCACCAAATAAGTGGGACCCCGCAGATGGTCTCTAAAATAGTCGCTCATAGCGACCGAACTAATGACCATTTAGAAATGGTCACCAAACAGTCGCCCAAAAGTATATCCTTCTTTTAGGTGATCATTTGGGCGACCGTTTCCTTGGCCACCGTCAGGACGGTCACTCCCACCAATCGCTTGATCCTAAATCTGTTGTAATGATTGTTTCATTCTTACAAATGCGGTATTTGAAACATTGCTTATATTCATAAGAAACACTGTTTGTAAATAATGTTGTTTGTTTTAATAAGAAATGTTGTTTCATTTTGATAAATGTATTTTTTTTCTTCAAATAAATGTGTTGTTCTGTAAAGTACTATTCTCATAGACAAATGCTTTATTTTGTAAAGTGTTATTTTCTTCAGATAAATATGTTGTTATGTAAGTGTTGTTTCCTTTAAACAAATGTGTTGTTCCCTAGAAACAAATATGTTATTCTGTAAAATGCTATTCAATTAAGATAAATGTGCTACTCAAAGTGGGGTGTCAGTTTCATAAATATCATAAAAGTAGAGGTGTAATGCTATATACCGTGTGCACCAAATAACTACTCTTTTAACAAATTGTTAGCATATTGTTACTTCATTAGGCATGTAGTATATCTATATTACGAGTTATCCATTTAATAATCTGTTCAATAAATAAAATTGTACTCTACAAATTAGCTAAATACTAATATTTATGATTTTCTTGATAGGTAAGAGTAAAATTTATAGAGGAAATATAAATGTAGAAACAGCTATGAGAGAGTGTTGACACATGTGTGTTCTTGGTTTTGGGTTTTTAATTGTTAATAGGTAATGTTGTAGGTGCGTAAATGAGTTTATCACCTGGCAGATTACTTGATTGTGTGACTTGGACTTTGTTATTCAAGGATTTGATTTGAAAATTTGGTGTCCTGATGAATATAGATTTTTTTCGTCTTTTATCTCAGACATGACTTGTATGATTTGGTTTTATGTCCTTATTTGGTTGAAGGAGCATTGAGATTTGATAAGCATATTAGTTAATTATGTATATAGTAATATTGGACTTTTTTAGTAGTAGTAATAAGCTTATAGTTTGCGGTAGTATTTTTTATTCAACTTTTTGGACAATCTTGGTGTCCTAATGATGGGTAAAGTGATCGAGTAAGCTGAGCCTAAAAGCTTGACAGACGGTATATTAGAGTCCTATGTACAAAGACAGCATCAAAGCCTTGTGATGTGCTCTCGGGGGAAACCCTCCAATGCTCAAGTTAGCTTTCCTGTGATGAGTAGCGGGGAGAAAGAGAGGAGAGACAAAATGTCGTACCTTGAGATTGGTTAGGGGTTTATATAGTTGAAGTGTGATTCAAGTAATTCATCCTTGGGATCAAAATATCGTACCTTATCTCATATTTATGGGATGTAATTTTTTTCCAAGAAGAAGCTTTCTTGGGTTTATTTGGGCACCCAGAAATGGTCTTGTCCCAAAACTTCCAGATTTGGACCCTTTAGGCCCGTTGCCTATCAATAAGTCCCCCCCTTTGAGGGAATGAGGGCTAAGGGTCCTGCATTCCTGGGTGTGTTGGCGTATCGGAGAGGAGATGCGAACCCCTTTTCCTTTGTTATTCTGTTGGTGCCTTCAAGCGACATCATTTAAAGTGAGGTTGTGATCCCTCCTCCATTTGCTTCATATGGAAGTTGGGCTAACGTAATCCTTTTGAATCTTTTCCTTGCCACTCCTATGTAGTTATAACACGTGCCAAACGTGTCAGTTAAAGGGAAGGCAAGGCGACAGTCGTTAAATACTTTTCAAGGAAGTGATCAAGCATGACTATCCTAATGATTGTTAGTGGCCATGAGTCCTTCGGTAGTTGGCTTATTATTTTCAAATGTTGGCAGGCGATGAAAGGAATTTTTCCAATGTGCCATTCTTTTTGAACGTTGGGGCGATGAAAGGGATTGTGACTCAGCATAATGAAGTCATATTGGTGATGAATCTTGGCCGATATTTTTGGCCTAATGGCACTGTTACGCCCTCTCTCATACAAAGGCTATTAAGGATAGGGGTTTAAAAGGGGGCAAGCAAAAGAAAAGATGTTCATTTTTTATTTATGGACCAATTCTAAGCAATGTTCCATTTCCCGCTACATTAGCTGGTAGAGCAGATATACGAACACTACCCGATTCCGCCTTCACAGTTGATGCCAAACTCATTTGTCCACATCAATGGCTTCATCATCTGCTGTAAGCTAGTAGGGGTGTCTCCCCTGCTAAAGGTCTTCCTCAAGTTTTACATGTTGGACCTGAAAAAAATGCCAGCTTTTTCCACATCATCTTCATTAACCAAGGCAGGAACAAATCATTTGCATTTGTGTCCTACAAGGATTCGTGGTCGGGGTGGAGGAAGTGCTTCTTCTTCACACTAAGGGAGCAGTCACAGGGGTTCTTTCATGATTTTGCGAACACTCCTCGGCATGCCTTGGTCGAGATGGTGCCCATATATAAGAGCTCGAAGGGCTATCGCTAGTTTCTTAGGTTGGTCCATTGGCTGGAAGAAATGGTGGGGAACAACAATTTTTAGGAGTTGTTCCTCATTCATTGCACAGAAATAGATGATACCACACTTAGGTGGGTAGTGATTAGCAAGGCACATTGGCCATATTCAAGAGTGAGGAACCCTTGTATTTGGGACAAGAGTCAAGAATGAAGGCTGGTTGAAGCCTATGGCACTGCCGCTAGGGCCTAACGGGGCCCTCGACCAAAGAATTGTGTCCCAATCATTACATTTTCCTTACTTTTTGTGTGTGGTTATGATATCTAACTGAGTTCTACTTTCTGTAGAAATGAACAGTCGTGCGAAATAGTTTTTAAAGAGGCATAAGGGCGTTGCTGACACTTTGGTGAACGTCTGTAAAGCCAACATACTCCCTGCTAGTGTGAAACATACTGTAGAGGCCCTTTCATTCATGCCACCATTCAAAGTGGTAGAATTTCCTGAGTCCCTTCCGGAGGCCCAGCTGGTCCATAAGAGGACAAGACCCATGGCCCCTCTGGAAACAGTGCCTCTTATGACGGAGGTAATGGTAAAGCATTGTTTGAGCATTTTTTCCATGCTAACTTTATAGACTTAGGGTCATTTTTTGTTAATTATGGGTGTTTCTATCTAGTGGCTTCATAGAAGCACATGAGGTCATTTAAGAATCTTCTTTTTAAATACCTAATGGCTTCCCAGAAGCAGAAGGCAGCACTGATGCCTTCGAAGGATATGTCTTCCACCTAAGTTTATTTCTCCATTCAGGTTCTGGCGAGGGTCGTCCCTGAGAATGTCCCATCTACTCAAAGGGGCTACATGAGTTGAAGCTAGATAAGCACTTCCAACCGTGCAACTTGATCCATGTGTGGAGTCAAGTGGAAAAAAAGTACTTGGTACTGAAAGGGATTACACTTGACCAGGTCTTTAAACCTTTGTGGATGGTGGGGGGTGGCGAGCCCATCCTTGAGAATTGATTCGACATCTGTCATCACATCCTAGAAGGGTTGAAGACCCCCAAGGGTCGACAGCTTCTAACTTATCCCTTTTAGGCGAAAATGGGGCCATTTGATGAGCATGGGCTATAGCATTCTCTAGGTGTACTCCTTCACTTATTTCAGTGCTTGGGATGGTTTTTCTTACTAACAATTCTAAGTTTGGCAAGAGGTCATCGTTGTCTATGGTTTGAAGGAATGATGGGCGGCTAGGGAGAAGACCCTTCAATTTGAGCTTGAGGCCTTGTGCGAAAATACTAGCTTCCTTCAGCTGGAGTTGAGCAGTGAACGAAGCACCAAGGAGATACTTACGAAAGACCTCATGCTAAAGGAGGAGGCGAAAGAGGTTGTCTCCAAAGAGCTGAAAAAGGTAAGGGAGCTACAGGAGGCTCTGAAGTAATCTCCGGAGAAGGAAGTTGAGGCCTAAAAGAAGGCCGAATGCTTGGCAGCCTTGCCGAAGGTGACATAGTCCAAGATAGGTGCTGTTGAGGTTACTCTGTCGATGGACAAGTATGCTCTACTAGGCCCAAAGACCGTTGTGGGTGAAGCTAGCTCAAGTTCGGTTGCTTCTACAATGCCCCTTGTATAGCGCATCGAGCGGGTTGACTTCATTGGGCACAGGGGCCATTTAGAGTACCAACAGCTTCGGACCAAGGCCAATGTTCACATGAAGGAGTTCGAGTAACTTGTCCTGAAGGTGTAGAAGGTGCTTGGAAGGGCTGCTTTCTTGGAATTTAAGAACGATTTTCCTTCATGCTTCTTTCAAGTCAAGTGGGAGCATCCAAACCTTGATCTCTCATTTCTTTCAGCCTATAAGGATCTGGGTTCATATTACAAGTCTAAGCTAAATGAGGCGAAAGCTAAGATTCCTACCTTCTTTGGGACGTATCAGTGACGGATCTTGAAAAGGATTTTTTTGTAAATGAATTTTATGAGTCATCACTGTTAGATTTTGTCCATTTTTTTGCTTTTGTCTCATTGGAATCCTGCTTTACTTTCTGTTCATTATAAAAGAGTTCTTTAATTCTTGTTCTTTGTTAAGAAATTTTTTAATAAGAAGTCTATTTTATGCAATGCCTCAATGTCTTATGTTTGCGAATGAATGTAGTGGCCTATTATGATGTTTTGGACAAGTAGGGAGGCCTTCATAGTGGTGCCTCGTTGAGTGATCTTAGGTTCTCTTGAGATTAGGAAGCTTTGTTGTTTTATGCTGAGAATATGAAGTGTGGGGGGAGTGCCTCTTTATTTGTAATTAATCAAAGTACATAGTGTAATGTAAGGGATCATTTCCATAATTGTTGCTATAATAATATAAGCAAAATAAGGAGACAAGTCGTCTGAGTGATAGTTTCTAGGTAGCTTTTTTCCTTCTAAACTTGCTAACTCGTAGACTCCCTCGCTAAGCTTCTTTGTCACCAGGTAGGGTCCATCCCAATTTAATCTTAACGCCCCATGCCCTAGATTTCTGCTAGTTAATTCAGCTTTAATAAAGGCCAAACCTTTCACTTGAGTATCCTTTTATTTCATCATTCGATCATAAGTTAAGGCAATTCACTGTTTGTGGGCTTTCATGTGAACACTCACATCGTCCCAAGTTCTTCTAGTAGGTCCAGATTTCTTTCAAGAGCTTTCTCATTTTGAGTTGGATCTTAAGCTTAGGTTCACAAGGTAGGGTAAGGGATTTCTACAAGTATAAGGGCATTGGTTTTATTGGCCATAGTGAAAGGTGATTCTTCCATAGATCTTGGGGAGTTATGAGGTACTCCCATAAAACTCTTGGTAATTCATCTACCTATTTGCCTTTGGCCACCCCTAGCCTTCTTTTTAAACCTTCTTTTATTGTCCTATTGGTGACTTTTAATTGCCCGTTAGACTATGGATGAGGGACAGGAGTGAAGTAGAGGGGGATGCCCTTGTCTTTAGTGAATCATTGAACTTGTTGGTTGTTAAATTACTTTTCATTATCAGGGACATTGGCTCGTTGACACTTGAAATGACAAATGATATTTTTCCATAAGAACTTAGTGATTTGGGAGGCCGTGATAGAAGCTAAAGGCTCCACTTTTACCGACTTGGTGAAGTAATCTAACACTATAAAACAATACTTAACTTGGCCTGGGGCCTTGGTCAATGCTCCAATCAAATCTATCCCCCACATGGCAAATAGCAAAGGATCAACTGTTAAGGAGGCACCAGAGGAGGGTAGCCTCTATATTCTTGAATTGAGCTGATAATTATGGCATCTATGGATGAACTCCCTGGTGTCCCTTCTAATAATAGGCCAAAAGTAGCCTTATCTCAAGGTTTTGTAGGCTAAGGTGTT
The DNA here is from genome assembly GCA_005392925.1 of Aquilaria sinensis. Taxonomy (NCBI): domain Eukaryota; kingdom Viridiplantae; phylum Streptophyta; class Magnoliopsida; order Malvales; family Thymelaeaceae; genus Aquilaria; species Aquilaria sinensis. Next base: position 85,727 of record SMDT01001145.1, on the reverse strand, counting down.
GGCACCGATATGTGCTCCACAATTTCCCCGGTGAATCTCTTGTAAAACGTGATGTCCTTCAAGCAAACTTAGGTATCACGTCAAAGGGGAAGCAAACCCTCTTCAGTATAGCTACCCTTCAATAATATGGAAACATTTTTCCCAGATCTTGATTTTCCTTTTTTCTTCAGGGGTTCCACTCAATTTACCCTTCTCAAGGTAAATTTTAATCTGCTGCCTCCAATCATTTTTTAGTGTCGTAGCATGTATCAAGTGGACTAGGGGCTACATTAGTACTTCTGTTATAGCTTTTTCCCATCCCTTTGAAAGGGCATCAGCTCTAGCATTCTAGATCCTAGGGATCTTCTGAACCTGCACAAGGTCAAATATCTTCATTAGCTCTCTCGCTGTGCTAAAGTATTTACAAAGAATAGACTCTTTTGCTTATGCTGCTCCTATGACTTGATTCACTATTAATTGAAAGTCACTATATATCTGTACACTTTGCACCCCCACCCAACCAACAATCTGTAGCCCAGCAAAGAAGGCTTCATATTCTGTAATGTTATTAGTTACAGGGAAGCGAAATATAATTTTGAGCGTGACCTCTAAGTTGAGCGGGCCCTTAAGTACGATGCTTGCACCCTGGCATTTAGCTCCCAAGGCCCTAGCCACGTACGTTTCTCATATTGGTGTCTTGGTTTGCCCTTCCTAGGTTTCTACACTTTGCGTCATCTTAACCACAAAATCTGCTAAGGCTTGTGCCTTAATAACTTTTTGATGCTCATAGTGGATATCATATTACCATAATTCAATGTACCATTTAGCGAATCTACCCTAATTTATCTGGTTTCTTGAGGATATCCCATAAGAATAATTTGGTTATGCAATAAGTCTAAAAGTATAGTCATAATTTTTTAGAGGCCATAATAAAGGCCAAAACTACTTTATGAAGCGTGAGATATCTAGGTTAGGCCCTATGGAAGGCCTAACTAATATAGTACATAGGCCATTGTTCTGTTCCACTTTTTATAATGAGGACAGCATTAATGGAGCCTTCGGTGATAACTAAGTAAAGCACAAGGGGCTCACCAGGCTTCATCTGTTTTAACATAGAAAGGTGTCACAGATAGTCTTTTATCTGCTAGAATACTTTATGGCATTCATCCATCCACTCAAAGGCCATTTTTTTCTTCTATATTTGAAAGAATGACTTACATGTATCACCAAATCATGAGATGAATTGTCTCAGCACAATTAGCCTCCTAGCTAGCTTTTGAACGTCTTTCTTATTCTAAGGATCAAAATCGTGAGGATGGCCTTGATCTTATCAGGGTTGGCATCGATTCCTCTCTTAGAGACCATGTAACCAAGGAATTTACCAGTGCCTACATCGAAAGTGCACTTATGAAGATTCAAATTCATGCTATATTGACGTATCCTTTGGAAGATTTCTCAAAGGTCATCAAGAAGCTGGTTTGTGGCCTTGTTTTTTACAATCATGTTGTCCTCATAGATTTTCATATTTCTCCTTATCTAATTTGTGAAGTTGCAATTTATCAACCTTCGGTAGGTCGCTCCAGTATTTTTCAAACCAAATGGCATTCGTTGGTAGCAATAGACAGCCTCACCTGTTATGAAAACTATTTTTCTTCATCTTCAGGGTACATTTGGATTTGGTGGTAGCCACTGAAAGCGTCCTTGAAGGACAATACTTTGAAATCAGATGTGGCATCAACTAATTGATCTATGGATGGCAAGGGATACAGATCTTTTGGGCAAGTGTCATTAAGATTGGTGTAATAGACACACAAGCATCGATCTCTTTTTAGTTTTTTTAGCAATACCACGTTAATGAGTCATTCAGGGTATTGCACTACTTGAATTATTTTGGCTTTCAGTAGCCTTCCTACTTCTCCTCTGATGTACTCTCGTCTCTCGACACCATATTGCATTTTTTTTTTGCTGTACTGGTTAGGCTGAGGGGTCCACTTACAAGCTATGGGTAATGACTTTCTGGGTCTACCTGGGTATCTCGCTAGGGGGCCAAGCAAATACATTTATATTTGTCTTAAGAAACTAAATGAATATCTGTCTTATCTTAGATGAGAGGTCTTTGCCAATGTTGATTGCCTTTTTAGGGGCTACCTCTATGAGCTTTGTATCTTTAGGCAAATCTGTGCTGTCCTTATTTTCCTGGAGGGCTTCTATATGCCTTTTGGACTTTGCTGGTACAAAGGCATTTTCTCTGGGACTCCGTAATGTCACCACATAACCTCAATGTGCTACCATTTGGTTGACAAATATAGTCACGTCCCTAGTGGGGTTCACAAATGGCACCATTAGCCTTTTGACATTGACCTGGACGCGGAATTGCACTTGGGCTAGTTGACTAAGAGTGACATTATAGGGTGATGAGGCATGTATGACAAGGAATTCTTCATCATGAGAGTCACATGTAGGCTCCCCGTTGTGATTTCTTCCTTTTAACATTAGTGGAACCTTGATGGTTCTAACTGTAGGGACCTTGTCCTTGCCTATCCTGAGGGTATCCCAGTTACAAGCAATAGGGATGATCTCTTAAACTTTATCTTTTCCAATAGGTCAATGAAAATAAAGTTGACATTGGCACCTGTATCCAAGTAGGCCCTTTCAACGTTAAAGTTGTTGATTCGTGCTCTGAAGACAAGTGGGTCCAAGTGCGGGACCACTACTTGGGATTTGTCAGCCCTCGTTATGAGCCGGCCAAGTTCAACCACTTCTAGCTATGCAATTTCCCGCTCCTGCTTCTTTTGAGCCACTGAAGCCTATCCCTTGATGATCATGTGGACCACCCCTACTAGGGACTCGAGATTTTTACAGTCCCTTGGAAAGAAAGGTCTTTCAAGCTGATAGCCGAATAGCTCTCGCCTCTTCCAGTATATACTTCCCCGAAGGTTTGTTCGGGGAGCTTGACGTAGCTCAGAAAAAAGCATTGCCATCGACCTTGGCAGAAGCGAAGTCGAGCACGACGAAGTAAGTACTTCGGCTGAAATGCCAGGTTATCTAAATGTGCTACTGACTCCCTCGGGGAACCGAACATATCGCCTTCGGGAGAAAAGAACCAGTTACTGAAAGCAGGAGAGATTCTCCCCGAAGGCGGAACTCCTGAGCTAGAGAACTCCCCGAGCCACCAGCGTGATTCCCGAAGAAGGGCGTCCGTACCAAAGGGCGACCTCGCCCAAAGGACCTCGGGAGTACGGCATGAGCATTTAATGAGCATTTGAGGAGCCTCTGACAGATCGCCCACACGCTGCCTGAAACGGCGGCCTGACACGCTGACGTCATCCAAGTCCCGTCTCAGCCACAAAACCAGGAGCCTACAAACGGCTACCTGTTCCCTACGCCAAAAAAGCACAGAAAGAATCCGACCGCACACGTGTCAGGATCCAAACGGGCCAGGTGCCTCTATAAATATTGGGAAACAGGACTTGGCAAGGGATCTCTCTCCCCATCGGCACTCTCGCACAGCAGAAAACATATACAAGCTAGATCCTATATCCATTTAGGATTCCTACTTTACTCACTATCAGGACACTAACTTGGGTGTCGGAGGCGCCTCCCCAGAAAAACATCCCGGGGACCTCCTAACGTTTTTTTCTGAGCCTTTCAGGTACTTTCCCACCTGGGGAATCTCTCCGTCAGACGTTCTCCCTCCTCGGAAGCTCCCTCGGAACTCACCATGTCATTAGACAAAGATGCCTCAGGGCATCATTTGGCGCCGTCTGTGGGAACCCACCCTCAGGTGGCTGTCGTTGAGACTAGGCGTTCTAAGGACAAGGCACTTCCGAAGTCCTCGTCCGTGCCCGAAGTCCAACCAGCTGCCGAGCTACCCCTTCCAGGGACATCTCTGCTGGAGGAAGAACGTCCTCTAGTCGTAACCATGAGTTTTCTGCGCGACTTACAACAGTCCATTGTGGCCAAAGTGACACAACAAATAGACCAAAGATGGCCGCAACCGGCCCAGGCCCAGAAGGCTTCCTCGCCAGCACCTCCCCGGGGGAAAAGTCCTAGATCCCCCCACCAGAGTTCGGAAACCGGAGATCCACGTGAGGAGTCTTCGACAGAGAACATGCCCTTCGGGGAACGGTCTAAGGGGCCAGTGGGACTTAAACGACTTAAGACCCCACGCCGAAGGAGCCTGTCGCCTGAGGCGAAATCACCGTCTCCTCGGCGGCCAAGTCCGTCCCTGAAAAGACGTCGACGATCTCCCTTCCGAGAAACCTACAACCACCAAGAAAAAGAACCTAGTGCTGTGGTCCTCATGGAGAAAATGCTGGCGAGGTTGGAAAAGGTGGAAAAACAGGTAGCCCGCAAACCTATCTGGGCCAAACTATCTGAAACTTTTTGTGGCGATGAGTCACCGTTCACCCGAACAATAGTCGAGGCAGCCATGCCCAGTGACTTCCGGGTACCTCGGCTAGAAACGTACGATGGCCGAACAGATCCACAGGCCCATCTGATGAAGTACAAACGGAGCATGGTGTTGCACGGGGCTGATGATGCCACCCTATGCAAATGTTTCGAGGTCACCCTTGCCGGCCCTGTTACAGCATGGTACAACTCTCTGGCCCCAGGAACCATCAGAGAGTTCCAAGAGCTGTCCACTGCCTTCACCCAGCAGTTTATTGGAAGTCGTCCTATGGCGAAGATGCCAATACAGATGTTCGACATAGCACAGAGGAACGGGGAAACCATCCGTGACTATGTCAAAAGATTTAACGGAGAGGCCCTAAGTGTCCCAGACTTTTGGCCAGAAATACCCATCCTCGCCATGATACGGGGCCTTCGGAGGGACTCGCAGCTGTTTTATGAGTTTTCCAAAGACCCCCCGGACACGCTCGGTGAATTTTTTCGAAGGGCCGAGCAGCATATGACAGCCGAAGAGCTAAGAATGGGGGGCCGAAGAATGATCATTCCCGCCCCGAAGGATCGAGCCAGCAAGCCAAGTATACGATAGAGCAAACAGGACGATCTCGGAGGTTCAGAGGGAAGAAGCCTCCTCCGAACTTTACACCACTGAACACCACAAGGACCAACATTCTCATGACAATGGAGAAACAGGGGTCCCAGATTCATCGACCAAAGGCGATGACCGCTGACAACAAAAAGAATATGAAGAAGTTCTGTCAGTTTCATCGCGACCACGGTCACGACACCGAAGACTGCTTCCAGTTGAAGAAGTATATCGAGTCCCTGATTAAGCAAGGCCAACTTCGGCGCTATCTGCGAATGCCTTCGCCGAAGGCAAGAAGAGAGGAGGAAGGAAAGGCTGATGACGAGGAGTATGACTCTGACAGGAGGAGAAACCGAAGTCCAAAAAAGTGCCTCCTACCTTCGGCGGGGGTAATACAAACCATCACCACTGGACTGCCATCCTCGAGAAGAAAGAGGAAAGCTAGGGAAATAGCAACGATGGAGTACCAAAGCCCATCGAAAAAACTCACCCGAAGATATGGTTCCTCCGTCATCTTCCATCATGATGACCCATTGTTGGTCATGACGAGAATAGGAAATTGGGACGTCAAAAGGGTATTGCTTGACGATGGATCAAACACCGACGTCCTATTCTCGCATCTACTCCCAAGCTTGGGAATATCCAGCACCGACCTCAAGCCTGTTACTTCGCCAACCTTTGGAATAGGACCCTCAGAGCTGCCCGTCCTCGACTGGATCGACCTTCCCCTGATGATGAGAGGGAGTTCGGTCAACGGAAAAGGAGAAATTTTTGCCTCCACAATGACAAGGTTCATCGTCATGGATGTCCCTTCGTCGTACAACGCCATCGTTGGAAGGCAAACACAAGGGAATTTGCACATTCGCCCAGATGTGAAGTACTTAACAGTCACCCTGGCCACCAAGGATGGAGACGCTGAAATATTCATCGACCAAGCTGAGGTCAGGAAGGTGTTTGTCAAAGCCCGAAAGGCCCCAGCAGCCAACTTCGCACAAACCACAGCAGGAGGGACTCTACTGACCGAAGAACCAAAAACGGGCAGGGCGGAAGAGTTCGCAAAAGTAGAAATGGAAGAAATAGAACTTGTCCCAGGCCAAAATACCCGAATAGGAAAAAACTTGGCCGAAGGTGACAAGAAAAACCTTGTATCCTTTCTAATGATGAATAAAGGTCTGTTCGCCTATTCACCAAAGGATATGCCAGGGGTAAACCCTTGCATAATACAACATAGCCTTAAAGTAAGTCCAGAAGCAAAACCTGTCCGGCAAAAGAAACGAGGCATCTCGGTCCACAAAAGTAAATTTGTCAAAACCGAAGTACAGCGCTTGATGGACGCAAATGTAATTAGGGAGGTCAAGTACCCCGAATGGCTAAGCAATGTGGTCATTGCTACAAAAGAAGGGAGTAGTAAGCTCCGGATGTGCATCGACTTCAGAAACTTGAACGATGCCTGCCCAAAAGATTCCTACCCTCTCCCACCGATAGACCAGTTGGTCGACTCAACTGCCGAATATGGGCTCCTAAGCTTCCTCGACGCCTTCAGTGGGTATCATCAAATAAGGATGGATCCCGAGGATGAAGAGAAAACTGCCTTCATCACCGAAGGTGGAACATATTGTTACACTAGGATGCCCTTCGGGCTCAAAAATGCAGGAGCCACCTACCAAAGGCTGATGAGCAAAGTCTTTCATGACCAAATAGGGAGGAACATGGAAGTCTATGTTGATGACATGATAGTCAAAAGTAAGATGCCTAACGACCACGTCACAGATCTAAAGGAAACCTTCCAACAACTCAGAATCTTCGGAATTCGCCTTAACCCTGAAAAATGCGTCTTCGGCGTGACCTCGGGAAAATTTCTGGGGTACATGGTATCAGAAAGGGGCATTGATGCTAACCCAGAAAAAATTAAGGCTCTGCTCGAATTCCGAACTCCCGTCACAGTGAAAGATGTGCAGAGACTCACTGGAAGGATAACCTCTCTTAGCAGGTTCATCTCCAGGTACGGAGATCGGTGTCGGGCATTCTTCAAAGTCCTTACTAAGGCAGCAAAAAGAGAAAATGACCTCGGGGACGATGGCCATCCTTGGAATGAGGATTGTCAAAAAGCCTGGGAAGAACTTAAAATCTATTTGTCTCGACTGCCTACTCTGCGACAACCTCGCGAAGGAGAGCCCCTCATCCTGTACCTCGCTGTTTCAGAAAAAGCAGTAAGCTCGGTCCTTGTGAAAGAGGAAGGGTCGAAGCAATGGCCAGTTTATTACGTAAGCAAATCCCTGCACGGCGCCGAGGTCAGGTATCCATTGCTCCAAAAAGCCATATATGCCTTGGTGCTGGCAGGAAGAAGATTGCGGCCATACTTCCAGGCTCACCCCATCATCGTCCGAAGTAGTCTGTCTCTACGGGATGTTATGAAAAAAGTTGATCATTCGGGAAGACTTTCCAAATGGTGCATAGAGCTGGGTGAACATGACATTACCTACGAGCCCAGAAAAGCCATTAAAGCTCAAGCATTGGCAGACTTCATGGCCGAAGTACCCATAACCGAAGACAGCCATCCAGACCTCGGTGAAGATGAGCCAGAATGGACGCTGCATGTGGATGGAGCCTCAGGTTCCGAACACCAAGGAGCCGGGGTAATTATCAGAGGACCCGAAGGTCTAGAGGTGATAAAGGCCATCAAGTTCAGCTTCAGCGCCACCAACAATGTGGCTGAGTATGAAGCTCTCATAGCAGGGTTGCGCCTGGCCAGGAAAATTGGCATAAGAAACTTGAAGGCTCACAGTGACTCCCGGCTGGTAGTCCGACAAATAGCAGGAGACTACGGCGCAAAGGACCCAACCTTGGAAAAATACCACGAACTCGTGGCTAAGCTCATTCGAGAATTCGACAACGTTCGAATCGAAAATGTGCCACGGCGACATAATGCCGAGGCAGATTGCTTGGCAAAGTCAAAAACGCATACCGAGGTACTAGACCGCCCGAGCATCGAAGTACTGAACATAGTGACTTCGGGAAAAGGCTGGAAGAATTCAATAAAAAGATACCTCGCAACCAATGCCCTCCCTGAAGACCCCAATGAAGCGGCAAAGGTGCGAAGACGCGCTGGAAGATTCTTCTTGATCGGAGAAGAGTTATATCGGCAGGGATACGCCAATCCGCTACAGAGGTGTGTTGACGAAGAGGACATTGAAATGATCCTCGAAGAAGTTCACGAAGGCGCTTGTGGTTCACATATTGGAACTGACGCCCTCGACGCAGTGGTACTTCGCCAAGGATATTTTTGGCCTACCCTAAGAAAGGATGCCCGACAGTTCGTCCGAAAATGTGACAGCTGCCAAAGACACGCTAAAATCCAGAGGGCACCCTCGGAAATGGTAACTTCGGCTGATTATCCCTGGCCCTTCGCGGTTTGGGGCATAGACCTCATCGGGCCACTCCCGACAGCACCTGAGGGCGTAAAGTTTTGCGTAGTCGCAGTCGACTACTTTTCTAAATGGGTCGAGGCAGAACCATTAGCAACTATCTCAGCTAAAGAAGTGCAGAAGTTCGTATGGAAGAACATTGTATGCAGATTCGGCATACTGAGGATACTGGTAGCCGACAATGGATCCCAGTTTATAGACAAAGGGTTCCAAGACTTTGTCAACAACCTCGGAATAAAGATGCACTTCGCCCCAGTAGCCCATCCTCAAAGCAATGGCCAAGTAGAGGTATTTAATAGGACCATAAAAGATGGTCTGAAAAAGAGGCTAGGGGAAGCAAAAGGGAAATGGCCAGGCGAACTCCAGAGTGTATTGTGGAGCTACCGAACAACACCCCGAAGAGCCACAGGGGAAACCCCTTTTTCGCTTGTTTTCGGAACAGAGGCCATCATCCCAATAGAGATAGTACAACCTTCGGTGCGAGTACAAGTGTTTGATGAAAGGGGAAATGACTTCGGCCTAAGAACCAAGCTGGACCTCGTCTGCGAACATAGAGAAACAGCCGAGCTAAGAAGAAAAGCCTTTCAGCAAAGAGTAGCTTCGGCCATAAATGTACGTGCAAGGCCAAAGGGGATAAAGAAAGGAGACCTCGTCCTTCGGAAGGCTGAATTTGGCCCCCGAAGGCCGTCCCACGGTGTTTCACGCAAAATGGGAAGGTCCTTACCTAGTACTGGCCGAAGTACGAAAAGGGGTGTACAAACTCGGCGATGCCGAAGGCGTAGAACTAAAAAATACTTGGCATTTGGAAGCCTTGAAAAAGTTCTATGCTTAAAGCCTTTAGTGGAAAAAATTGTACAAGATACAAAAATTTCCAAGTACAAAAGTTTCTTAGAAAGAATTTTTTCTAAGTATAAAATTTTTTTTTCAGGCAGAAGGCAATGTACTCCCAAGCCTAAACAAGTCTGATGATCGTCTCGTGAAGTCTCTGATAGCCGAAGGACTATCACCTCTCCTAGAACGTACCTCCTATCAAAAGCATGCTCGGGAAGCCTGGCACCATCCGAGAGAGGCACTAGTACTGACCTCGGACTAGGCGAATTCCAGTGCCTCGAACTCGGGATTTAGCCTAGTACCCCAGAGGGCTCCAAAGGTGCAGACAGCCCCCTCGGGGGATTAAACGGATCGCCTTCGGGATAGAAGAATCAGCTACCGCAAGCAAGAGAGGATTTCCCGAAGGCAGAACCTGCGAGCTAGGCAGCGCCCCGAACTGCGAACATAACTCCCAAAGAAGGGTGTTCGTCCCAGAGAGTGACCTCGCCCAAAGGACATCGGGAGTGCGGCAGGAGCATTTAAGGAGCCTCTGACACATCGCCCACAGACGCACCATGTCACCTCAAACGACGTTCTGACATGCCGACGCCGCCCAGGCCTTGTCACAACCTGTCTCGGACCAAGGCTCGAGGGAGCCTACAAACAGCTACTTGTCCCCTGTGTCCAAAGGTACACAGCAGATCTGACCGAACACGTGTCACGATCTGAACGGGCCAGACACTTCTATAAATACCAAAGAACAGCCCCTTGCAAAGGGTTGGTCAGTCAGTTGAGAGGATACGAACAGGCAAGGCCACTAAACCCCTGAGTGCTCTCTTTCCTTCACCTCTCAGAAAACTAACTTGGGCGTCGGAGGCTCCTCCCCGGAAAAACATCCCGGGGACCTCCTAACCTTTCCTTTTGGGCTCTTCAGGTACCACTCCCTGGGAAACCTCCACTTCGGGCGTTCTCCTCCTCAGGAAGTCCCTCCAGACACCACCATGTCCTCCAGCGAAGACGTCTCCGGACATCATTTGGCGCCGTCTGTGGGAAACCACCCTCAGGTTGCCGTCGTTGAGACTCGGCGTTCTAAGGACAAAGGACTCCCGAAGTCCCCGTCCGCGCCTGAAGTCCAACCGGCTGCTGAGCAAACTTTTCCAGGGACTTCCACGCCCGAGGAAGAACGTCCTCTGGTCATAACCATGAGCTTCCTCCGTGACTTCCAACGCTCTGTTGTGGCTGAGATGACACAACAGATAGACAGAAGATGGCCACAACAAGCTCAAACCCAAAGGTCTCCTTCACCGGTACGCCCTCGGGAAAAGAGCCCCAAAGCAGTCCGCCGCAGTTCGGGGAGTGAAGACCCACGTGAGGAGTCTTCAACAGAAAATATGCCCCTCGGGGCACGCCTTCCAGGGCAAACGGGGCCCAACCAACCCAAAATTCGACGCCGAAGGAGCCCTTTGCCCGAGACAAGGTCACCCTCTCCCCGACGACGAAGCCATTCTCCGAAGAGGCGTCGTCAATCTCCTCCACCCGAGGAAGAACCTAGCGCCGCCGCCCTCATGGAGAAAATATTGGCAAGGCTGGACCAAGTCGAGAGGCAGGTGGCTCGCAAGCCAGTTTGGGCCAGACTGTCTGAGTCTTTTTGTGGGGATCAGTCTCCTTTCACCCGAGCTGTGGTCGAGGCAGCTATGCCAGGCGACTTCAGGGTACCTCGGCTAGAGACGTACGATGGTCGGACCGACCCACAGGCCCACCTGACGAAGTACAGACGCAGCATGATGATGCACGGTGCGGACGACGCCACCTTGTGCAAGTGCTTCGAGGTCACCCTCTCCGGGCCAGCAACCGCGTGGTACAACTCCTTGGCTCCAGGAATCATCGGGAAATTCCAGGAGTTATCAACAGCCTTCACCCAACAGTTCATCGGGAGTCGCCCGACGGCAAAGATGCCCGTTCAAATGTTCGACATAGCGCAAAGAAGCGGAGAAACTATACGCGACTATGTCGAGAGGTTCAACAGAGAGGCTTTAAGTGTTCCAGACTTTCAGCCTGAAATACGCATCCTCGCCATGACAAGGGGTCTTCGGAGGGATTCCCAACTCTTCTACGAATTCTCCAAGGACCCTCCAGACACACTGGGTGAATTCTACCGACGGGCCGAACAGCACATGACGGCCGAAGAACTAAGAATGGGCGGACCCAGGCCCGAGCACACCCATGGCGAAGGGCCCAGTCAGCAGGCACGCTATCCGACCGACCAGCCACCCCGACCCCGGAGGATGCGAGGAAGGAAACCCCCGAACTTCACAGCGCTGAACACCACGAGGACCAACATCCTCATGACTCTGGAGAGGCAGGGAACACAAGTTCAGAGGCCAAGGGCCATGACCGCTGAAAATAGAAAAAAACATGAAGAAGTTCTTCCAATTTCATCGCGATCATGGCCACGACACTCAAGATTGCTTCCAGCTGAAGAAGTATATTGAATCGCTGATAAAACAAGGCCAACTTCGGCGGTACCTACGGTTGCCTTCACCGAAGGGGAGGAAAGAGGAGGAAGGAAAGGTAGAAGATGAGGACTACGACTCCGACAGGCGGAGAAACCGAAGTCCGAAGAGGCGCCCTCTACCCCCTGCGGGAGTCATACAAACAATCACGACGGGGCTCCCATCCTCGGAAAGAAAAAGGAAGGCCAGGGAAATAGCTGTCATGGACTATCAAAGTCCAGCGAAGAAGGTATCCCGATAAGATGGTTCCACAGTCGTCTTCCCTCACGACGACCCACTCCTGATCATGGCAAGAATTGGAAACTGGGATGCTGATCATGGCAAGAATTGGAAACTGGGATGTCAAAAGGGTATTGCTTGATGACGGATCAAACGCTGACGTCCTATTTTCACAACTGCTGCCGAGCTTAGGCATATCCATCAATGATCTCAGGCCTGTCACTTCACCGACCTTCGGGGTAGGACCTTCCGAGTTACCCGTCCTCGGGTGGATCGACCTTCCATTAATGATGAGAGGGACTTCGGTCAAAGGAGCAGCTGAGTTGTTTGCCTCGACGATGGCGAGGTTCATCGTCATGGATGTCCCCTCATCATACAACGCCATCCTTGGAAGGCAGACGCAGGGAAATCTGCACATTCGCCCTGACGTGAGACATTTGACTGTCACTTTCGCCACCAAGGAAGGAGACGCAGAAATCTTCATAGATCAGGGCGAAGTAAGAAAGGTGTTCGTCAAAGCCCGAAAAGCCCCAGCAAACAATTTCACACAAGCTGTAGAAGAAGGGGCTTCAAAGTCAAAAAATGGCGAGAAAGAAGTTTCTGGCAAGGTGGAAATGGAAGAAGTGGAACTTATCCCAGGACGAAGTACCCAAATAGGAAAAAACTTGTCCGAAGGAGATAAGAAAAAACTTGTATCCTTTCTGGTAATGAATAAAGACCTGTTCGCCTACTCGCCGAAAGACAGGCCGGGGGTAAATCCGCGCGTAATACAACATAGCCTCAAAGTAAGTCCGGAAGCAAAGCCTGTCCGGCAAAAGAAACGAGGCATCTCAGCCCATAAAAATGACTTCGTCAAAACCGAAGTCCAACGTTTATTGGAGGCAGATGTAATCAGGGAGGTCAAGTACCCCGAATGGCTAAGCAATGTGGTGATCGCCACAAAAGAAGGAAGCAACAAACTTCGGATGTGCATCGACTTCAGAAACCTGAACAATGCTTGCCCAAAAGATTCATATCCTCTCCCGCCAATAGATCAACTGGTAGATTCAACTGCCGAATACGGGCTCCTAAGTTTCCTAGACGCCTTCAGCGGCTACCATCAAATAAAGATGGACCCCTAAGACGAAGAAAAAACAGCCTTCATCACCGAGGGGGGGACATACTGTTACACCAGGATGCCTTTCGGGCTCAAAAACGCAGGAGCCACCTACCAGAGGTTGATGAGCAAGGTCTTTAATGACCAAATAGGGAGGAACATGGAAGTGTACGTAGATGACATGATAGTTAAAAGCAAGCTGCCTGTAGACCATGTCACAGACCTAAGGGAAACTTTTCACCAGCTCAGGACCTTCGGAATTCGCCTTAACCCTGAGAAGTGCACCTTCGGGGTAACTTCGGGAAAGTTCCTTGGGTACATGGTATCAGAAAGAGGCATTGATGCTAACCCAGAAAAAATTAAGGCTCTGTTGGAATTCCGAACTCCTGCCACAATAAAAGATGTGCAGAGACTTGCTGGAAGAATAACCTCCCTTAGCAGATTTATTTCCAGATATGGAGACCGGTGCCGAGCATTCTTCAAAGTCCTCACTAAGGCAGCAAAAAGGAAGGACGACCTCGAGAGTAATGATCGTCCTTGGAATGAGGACTGCCAAAAAGCTTGGGAAGAACTCAAAATCTACTTGGCTCGCCTGCCCACTTTGCAACAGCCCCGCGAAAGAGAACCTCTTGTGTTGTACCTCGCCGTCACAGAAAAAGCAGTAAGCTCAGTCCTTGTGAAAGAGGAAGGGGCGAAGCAGTGGCCAGTCTACTATGTGAGCAAGTCCCTGCATGGCGCCGAAATCAGATATCCTTTGTTACAGAAAGCTATATATGCCTTGGTCCTGGCAGGAAGAAGTCTACGACCATATTTTCAGGATCACCCCATCATCGTCCGAAGTAGTTTACTCCTGCGGGACGTCATGAAGAAGGTTGACCATTCGGGAAGGCTCTCCAAATGGTGTATAGAGCTTGGGCTCTATATATGCCTTGGTCCTGGCAGGAGGAAGGCTACGACCATCACCCCATCATCGGAAGTAGTTTACCCCTGCGGGACGTCATGAAGAAGGTTGACCATTCGGGAAGGCTCTCCAAATGGTGTATAGAGCTTGACAAACATGACATCACTTATGAACCTCGGAAAGCCATAAAAGCTCAAGCCTTGGCAGATTTCATTGCCGAGGTCCCCATTACCGAGGACAGCCACCCAAGTCCCGACGAAATGAGCCAGAATGGGCCTTGTACGTTGATGGTGCCTCGGGCGCCGAGCACCAAGGAGCAGGGGTGATCATCAGAGGCCCCGAAGGCCTGGAAGTAATGAAGGCCATTAAGTTCAGCTTCAATGTCACCAACAATGTGGCTGAATATGAAGCCCTCATAGCGGGCTTGCACCTGGCCAGAAAAATTGGTGTCAGAAACTTGAAAGCCCATAGCGATTCCCAGCTAGTAGTTCGGCAAACAGCAGGGGACTACGGGGCGAAGGATCCAACACTGGCAAAATACCATGAATTAGTAACGAAGCTTATTCGAGAATTCGACACCGTGCGAATCAAGAGCGTGCCTCACAGACATAACGCTGAGGCAGATGAATTGGCAAAATCAAAAGCATATACTAAGGTGCTAAGCCAGCCGAGCATTACAGTGCTGAGCATAATGACTTCGGGAAGAAGCTGGAAAGACCCAATAAGAACATATCTCGAAACCAATACGCTCCCCGAAGACCCCAATGAAGCAGCAAAAGTGCGGAGACGCTCCGGTCGTTTCTTTCTGATTGGAGAAGACCTATATCGGCAGGGATATGCAAATCCGCTACAGAGGTGTGTTGGCGAAGAGGATATTGAAATAATCCTCCAAGAAGTTCACGAAGGCGCTTGTGGTTCGCACATCGGAACCGACGCCCTGGCAGGGGTGATACTTCGCCAAGGATACTTTTGGCCTACCCTGAGGAAAGACGCCAGGCGGTTGGTCAAGAAATGTGGTAATTGCCAAAGACATGCAAAAATCCAGAGAACACCCTCGGAGCTGGTGACTTCGGCAAACTATCCCTGGCCCTTCGCAGTTTGGGGCATAGACCTTATCGGACCGCTCCCGACAGCGCCTGGGGGCGTGAAGTTCTGCGTAGTCGCAGTAGACTATTTCTCTAAATGGGTCGAGGCAGAACCTTTGACGACTATCTCGGCAAGAGAAGTGCACAAGTTCATATGGAAAAACATAGTATGCAGATTCGGTATACCGAGGGTGCTAGTGGCTGATAACGGATCCCAGTTCATAGACAAAGGGTTCCAAGAGTTTATCAGCAACCTCGGAACAAAGATGCACTTCGCCCCGGTAGCTCACCCCCAAAGCAATGGGCAGGTGGAAGTATCTAACAGGACCATAAAAGATGGTCTGAAAAAGAGACTGGGGGAGGCAAAAGGGAAATGGCCAGGAGAACTCCAAAGCGTGCTATGGAGCTACCGAACAACGCCCCGAAGAGCTACAGGGGAAACTCCTTTCTCGCTCGTCTTCGGTACGGAGGCCTTGATCCCAATAGAGGTAGTGCGACCATCAATACGAGTGCAGGTATTTGATGAAAGTGGAAATGACCTCGGCTTAAGAACCAAGCTCGACCTCGTCGGCGAACATAGAGAAATAGCGGAACTAAGAAGGAAAGCTTTCCAGCAAAGAGTGGCCGCCGCTATAAACTTGCGAGCTAGGCCAAAAGGAATAAAAAAGGGTGACCTCGTTCTCCGAAAGGCGGAATTCGCACCCCGGAGGCCGTCACACGGCGTACTTCGCGCGAATTGGGAGGGACCTTATCTGGTTCTTGCCGAAGTACGAAGAGGGGTGTACAAGCTCGGTGACGCCGAAGGCGTGGAATTAAAAAACACTTGGCATTCAGATGCCTTGAAAAAGTTCTATGCTTAGAATCTTGACGAAAGGGTTTACATTGTACAAAGTTAGAAAAATTTTCTAGCTACACGGGCTTCTGAAAGAAAGATTCTTGAACAAAAGAAATACTAAAATTCCGCGAAGATGGTCGCCAGAATAAGCATGGGTGTGATTTCCTGAAGTCCCTCGAGCGAGCATGTTCGGGACAATAGGAAATGTAAAACCTTGCGAGAATTTCTAAATACAAAGGCTTACAGAGAACCGATCTAATCTTCCGAAGTCTCTTGAGCAAACACGTTCGGGGGAAAAAGGAATGAACAATCTCACAAAAAAAGACTTAGCCAAAATTTCTTACAGGAAAGAAAAAAGTCTTTATTGACAGACAAGATCGGCTTACAAAGAAGAAGGACTACCAAGAAAGAAAGAGTACAAGGAAGGAGAAAAAGAAGGCAGAAGGGGCCTGAGATAAATTAGGGATTCTCGGCGTCCCGAGAGCCACTAGCCCCTGCATCCTTTTCCGCCACCACCCGCGCCGGAAGAGTCTGAGGCAGGTTCAAGTGCTCGAGCTTGGACCAAGTCCACCGAGGTCCCTCAGGAATATTCAGGGCCTCCAGGAAAGAAAGGTCGAGATCTGGAAACTTCAGAAGAACTTGATGACGAACGAGACAAAACCCGTCTTGAAAACCAACTTTGGTCATCTCGTCGGATTTCCTCTTCTCGACCCCAAGATCATTAAGCTCCTTCTCCAGGTCTTCAACCTTTTTCCTTAATGCCTTCACCTTCTTTTTTCTCGACTCATCCTTCCCCTTCTTCGAAGAATCGACCTCGGCTTGAAGTGCGGCTTTCTCGGCCTCCGCCTTCGCCAGAAGAGCCGCAGAATCCGACTTCTCCTTTTGAAGTGCCTCATTAACCGAAGTCAGCTCCGCCACTTTTCCGCCGAGGTCGGAAATCTTCTGGGAGGAGTCCTTTATAAGTTCTTCTTTTTCCTTCGCAAACTCCTCCCGAAGGGCAGCAATCTCTGACGCCGAAGTCTGGGCCAGCTGAGTGTTTCGAGCAAGCAGGTCCGCGCACTGGGTCTGGTATTGTTCTATAGTCTTTGAAGCGGCGGCCCGGTACATCCCCTGCCTCGCCACCCGAACTCTGAGGAATCCGGCATATCCCAGCAGCTGCAGAAAAACAGAGGCAAGAATGAGACAAGGCAAAAAAGGGAAAGGCAAATGCTTAGAAGAAATCAGAGACAAAAAAGGGGCAAGGAGAGAAACACACCTGGGCGGCGTGCTTGGAAAGCTTCGCGGCGAGGGAGTCATCATCCGGATGAGCCCCCGCAAGGGCCCTGAAAGAAGCTTCAGTCAGGACCCCCTTTGCAATCTCCTTGGCCATGAGCGGGCAGTCCTCGGAGTACATGTCCATGTCCTCCGTAAAGGACCAAAACGGCTCCTTCGGAATCTTCCCCTTCGGGATATGGGCATCCCGAAGGGCCCGCTTCCGGGCATGCTCGGCAACCCAATCCGGAGGAAGAATCTCCTCTGCACGACAAAAAGCAGAAAAATTGTCAAACACAAGTAGCTGCCAAAAAATTCAAAAACTGAGTGTCTAAGGCATCAAACCTGGTGGCACTTCGGCAACGTCGTCGCCAGAATCCAGGGCCCCCTCAGAAGAAATCTCCTTCCCTTTCCTCTTGCGGCGATCTTCGGCAGAAGGGGCTTCCACCAAAGCGTCCAGAAGAGCCGCCGAATTAGGGCTTGAAGGAGCAACATCTGCACCGACCTCGGTCGAAGGCGCAGCAACGGTTACCTCGGGCTCCTCGCCCACCTCCTCGGAAATCTCCGGCATAGGAGGGGGCACGGTCTTCTTCGATCGTTTGGCCGCCGGAGGCCCCCCGCCAGTCGCCTTCCGTCTTCGGGAGGCAGCCTTCTTTGTTTGTTCACCTTTCTCGGCCTGCCCGACGAAAAGCGATCGGTAATAGGCAGCAGTATCGTCGCCCATCTCTGAAAAAGAGAGAAAACATCAGCGTAAGTCCAAGATGAAATTAAAACAAGGGGACTAGGAGATGACTTACTTTCGAAAAAATCCGCATAAGTAATGTCCTTCTGAAGAAGTTTTACCAGCCAGGAGTCCTTCCCAGCAATGGCAGGAGCCGGCATCTCGAGGTCCGTTTCGTGCTCCTTTACCACCTTCAACTCCCGAAGGACTTCTTCGGTCATCAACTTCCAGTTAATTGGAAAGGGGTAAAGGGGGCGCGGTGGGACCTCGGAATCCCAGTCAGAGACTGCTCGGATGCGCTTGTCAAAGTCCGCAAAAATGGGTGTTAACTGGGGAGTTAACAGCATCTTCGGGTCAACGACATCCATCACGAGCTTTCCCTGAGCCCACTTCGTCGGGACGTGCGACCAGGCCTCCTCCTTCTTCATAAAAAAGAATTTCTGTTGCCACCCTCGCCAGCTGTCCTTGTTGGCAAAGGTGAACTTGTATTTTTTGCTCCCTGACCCCCGAGGTAGCATGAAATAGAAGCCACCCTTTGGGATCACGAAGAGCTTGTAGTACTGCAGAAAAATGACAAAGTGTGGCTCTATACCGAAGACACCACACATACAAAGAAAAGCATTGAAATAGCAGTACGAGTTCGGCGGAAGTTGGTTTACGGCAATGCGATGGAAATCGCAGAAATCGCAAACCATCTTCGGCGGAGGATACCGAAGTCCGGCCTTCAGTTGGGCACGGAAAACAGTAACCTCGTCACTACGGTTTGAAAAGCTATATTGGTCCGAACGAGGCAACCTCGTAGTGACGTAGGAAGGAAGGAAGAACTTCTTTTTCCATTTTTTAAGTTTTGCAGAAGTGGTGCAGCAGGGGTGAGAAAGAAGGGGTTCCCAGCTTTCGGGAATAGGCATGACTGGCAAAAAACCGAGTTCGGAAAAAGGCAAAAAGCTATTTCGAAGAAAAAATTTGGAAAAACAGAAGAAACTGGAAGCTAAAACCCACCAAACGTTTTGCCAAAATCCGGATTTGAGGACGCCGTCGTGAAATGGTTGCCGGAAAACCACTCTGTCAAAAAGCACCGCCGTGAGAGAGCAGGAAAAACACTGCGGCAGTTGAGAGACAGGAGAGAGCAAAAGCAAAAGCAAAAGTGGGGTTATGAAGGATTAAGGGTATATATAGGCCGAGGAAGGGTAGGCGAATCGACGTCATAAGTGCTGGGCGAAGGCGAATCGTCGCCATAATTGCCCATTTTGCATAAAAAGACACGCCCGCTGTAACCGATGTAACCCTCTCCAATGACGGCGTGCCACGTGTCAGCAACCACGCCAAATAAGGAACACGCTTTCTGACGAATAGCGCGCCGCCCCAGACTGACACGCCTGGGCACGAGACGAGACGTTTCAGTGACCTACAAAGATTACAGAAAATAGGCTACCTCGGAGACACCAAGAGACAGTCTGTGCTACGTCTACAGACAAAAGGTGTATCTTCGGCACAGGTACCATGCATAAAGCCCCGAAGGGTACCCTCCGAAAGCTGACAAAAGCCAAAGTCCCTACTTCGGCTTCTAGGGGGGGCATGTGATAGCCGAAGGACTATCGCCTCTCCTAGAACGTACCTCCTATCAAAAGCATGCTCGGGAAGCCTGGCACCATCCGAGAGAGGCACTAGTACTGACCTCGGACTAGGCGAATTCCAGTGCCTCGAACTCGGGATTTAGCCTAGTACCCCAGAGAGCTCCAAAGGTGCAGACAGCCCCCTCGGGGGATTAAACGGATCGCCTTCGGGATAGAAGAATCAGCTACCGCAAGCAAGAGAGGATTTCCCGAAGGCGGAACCTGCGAGCTAGGCAGCGCCCCGAACTGCGAACATAACTCCCGAAGAAGGGTGTTCGTCCCAGGGAGTGACCTCGCCCAAAGGACATCGGGAGTACGGCAGGAGCATTTAAGGAGCCTCTGACACATCGCCCACAGACGCACCATGTCACCTCAAACGACGTTCTGACATGCCGACGCCGCCCAGGCCTTGTCACAACCTGTCTCGGACCAAGGCTCGAGGGAGCCTACAAACAGCTACTTGTCCCCTGTGTCCAAAGGTACACAGCAGATCTGACCGAACACGTGTCACGATCTGAACGGGCCAGACACTTCTATAAATACCAAAGAACAGCCCCTTGCAAAGGGTTGGTCAGTCAGTTGAGAGGATACGAACAGGCAAGGCCACTAAACCCCTGAGTGCTCTCTTTCCTTCACCTCTCAGAAAACTAACTTGGGCGTCGGAGGCTCCTCCCCGGAAAAACATCCCGGGGACCTCCTAACCTTTCCTTTTGGGCTCTTCAGGTACCACTCCCTGAGAAACCTCCACTCCGGGCGTTCTCCTCCTCAGGAAGTCCCTCCAGACACCACCATGTCCTCCAGCGAAGACGTCTCCAGACATCAGTCTCTGGAAAGAAACGAAAAAATTCACACAGAGAGACTTAGCCAAAATTCTATGGAAGAAAGTATCTTTATTTATAAAACTGCTTACAGAGAAGGAAAATTACAAGAAGAAAAAGAAGAAAAAAAAGGCAAAGGATCCTAGAACAAGCTAAGGAATCTCGGCGTCCCGGGAGTCATCAGCTCCTACGTCCTTTTCCACCACCTTCGGTGCCAAAATAGAATGAGGCAAGTTCAGATGATCAATCTTAGACCAGGACCACCGAGGTCCCTCAGGAATGTTCAGGGCCGCCAAGAAAGAGAGGTCCAGATCTGGACACCTCTGAAGGACTTGGAGCCGAGCAAGACAGAACCCATCCTGAAAACCAACCTTGGTCATCTGGTCAGACTTATCCTTCTCGACCTCAAGCTTCTCGAGGTCCTTCTGCAGATCAGAGATCTCCTTCTTCAGTGCCTTCGACTTCTTCTTCGGCTCCCTCTTCAAAGCATCAACCTCAGCTTGGAGCGCAGCCTTCTCAGCAAGCGCCTTCGCCAGGAGACCTTTAGCTTCTGACTTCTCTTTCTGATGCGCCTCATTTGCCGAGATCAGCTCCGCCACCTGGGAGCCGAGGTCAGAAATTTTTTGGGAGGAGTCCTTCAAAAGTTCCTCTTTTTCTTTCTGGAACTCCTCTCGAAGGGTGGCAACTTCCTTCTCCGCAGCTTGGGCCAGCTGCAAATTCTTGATAGCTAATTCCGAGCACATGGCCTTAGTTTTTTCTAAGGCTTCTAAGGCCGAAGCTCGGAACGCCGTCTGCCTCGCCACCCGAACTCCGAGAAAGCCGGCATACCCCAGTAGCTGCAAAAAGATAAAGGCGAGGTCGTTAAGAGAAAGAGAAAACCAAACACTCAGAAAAAATTCAAGGAAGAAAGATAGGCGCGAAGTATACCTGGGCGGAGTTTTCGGAAAGCTTCGCGGCAAGAGAATCGTCGCCCGGATGAGCCTCGGCAATGGCCTTAAAGGAGGCCTCGGTGAGGATCCCTTTCGAGATCTCTTTAGCCATTTGCTGGCAATCTCCGGAGTACAAATTCATGTCCTCCGTAAACGTCCAGAAAGGCTCCTTCAGGACTTTCCCCTTCGGGATGCAAGCGTCCCGAAGGGCTCTCCTCTTTGCATGCTCAGCTGCCCAACCCGGAGTGAGCAACTCCTCTGCACGACAAAATAGAAAGCTGGATTAAGGCAAGACATAACAAAATGAACCTGCAGGCACTTCGGCCACATCATCGTCGGGATCTGGGACCTCCTCGGCAGAGATCCCCTTGCCTTTGTTTTTGCGCCGTTCTTCGGCAGAAGGGGCCTCTACCACGGCATCCAGAAGAGCCTGCAACGGGGTAGGACTCTGAGGAGGGACCTCGGCAGTAACCTCGGGCTGAGGGACGGTGGCAGCTTCCGGCTCTTCGCTAGCCTCCTCGGAAGCTTCTCGCTGAACGGATGGAATGGTCTTCTTCGCCCGTTTAGCTGAAGGCCCAGCCCCGGTCGTTTTTCACCTTCGGGAGATGGCTTTCTTCGTCTGCTCACCCCTCTCGGATTGACCGATGAAAAGGGATTTGTAGAAGGCGGCAGTGTCCTCGCCCATTTCTGAAAAAGAAGGATGACATCAGCGTGAGTCCAGAACGAAGTTATAACAAAGAGACTAGAAAATAACTTACTCTCATAAAAAGTTTCGAAAGAAACTTCCTCCCGAAGGAGTTGCACTAGCCAGGAATCCCTCCCAGCGATGGCAGGAGCCGGCATCCCGAGGTCCGTCTTGTGCTCCTTTACCACCCCTAGCTCCCGAAGGACCTCCTCGGTCATCAGCCTCCAATTGATGGGGAAGGGGTAAAGAGAACGCGAAGGGACCTTGGGACCCCAGTCGGTGACGGCTCGGATATGTCCGTCGAAATCCGTGAATACGGAAGCCAACTCGGGAGTCAACAGTATCCTCGGATCTACGACGTCATCCTCCAGCCTTCTCTGAGCCCACTTGGTCGGAACATGCGACCAGGCCTCCTCCATCTTCAGAAAGAAAAACTTCTTTTGCCACCCTCGCCAGCTATCCTTAGTGGCGAAGGTGAACATATACTTTTTGCTCCCGGATGCCCGAGCTAGCATGAAGTAAAAGCCACCCTTCGGGACCACGTAGAACTTGTAGTACTGCATAAAAATGATGAAGAGGGGTTCTATTTTGAAAACGCCACACATACAGAGGAAGGCGTTGAAATAGCAGTACAAGTTCGGAGGAAGTTGATTTACGGCGATGCCATGGAATTGGCAAAAGTCGCAAATCAACTTCGAAGGAGGGAACCGAAGTCCGGCTTTCAGCTGAGCTCGGAAGATGGTAATCTCGTTACTATGGTTTGAGAAGCTGTAATGGTCAGAACGTGGCAACCTCGTAACAGCGTACGAAGGAAGGAAAATTTTTTTCTTCCACCTTGCTAATTTTTTAGGAGTGGTGCAACAACGGTGGGACAAAAGAGGGTGCCAACTTTCAGGAATAGGCATTTTTGGCTGAAAAACAAGTTCGGAAAAAGGCAAAAACGAACTTCGGGAAAACTTTGAAAAACAAAGAGTTCTGGAAATCAAAACCCACAAAATCTTTTGCCGAAATCTGTGTATGAAGACGCCGTCGTGAAAGGTGACCGGAAAAAAACTCAGGTGAAAGAACCGCCGCGAAAAGCAGAAGAAAGCAGAAGGAAAACCAGAGCAAAAGCAAAAGCAAAAAAGACAAATGACGAAATGAGCATATATATAGGCCGAGGGAGGTAGGTGAACCGGCGTCATAAGTGCTCTGCGAAGGCGAAACGTCACCATAACTGCTCTTTTGCGCCTAAAAAGGCACGCCTGGCATTACAACACAATCCCCACCAATGACAAGCTGCCACGTGTCAACCATCGCGCCAAAAGGGGGGATGCGTGTCCCGACACCCCTCATCCTTAGGCGCGTCGTTCCAGACTGACACACCTATTCCTGACACATGACGTGGCGCAGACCTAAAAAGCTGGAAAGCAAGTTACTTTGAAGATACCAACAGACAGGCTATGGTAGAAAAGCCTACGTCTTTGGACGAAAGGTCCGTCTTCGGAACAGGTACTACACTCAAGGCCCAAAGAGGAGCCCTCAGGAAGCGAACAAACCGAAGTTTCCACTTCGGCTTTTTCGAGGGGGGGCTGTGATAGCCGAAGAGTTCTCACCTCTTCCAGTATATACTTCCCCGAAGGTTTGTTCGGGGAGCCTGACGTAGCTCGGAAAAAAGCATTGCCATCGACCTCGGCAGAAGCGAAGTCGAGCACGACGAAGTAAGTACTTTGGCTGAAACGCCAGGTTATCTAAATGTGTTGCTGACTCCCTCGGGGAACCGAACATATCACCTTCGGGAGAAAAGAACCAGCTACTGAAAGTAGGAGAGATTCTCCCCGAAGGCGGAACTCCCGAGCTAGAGAACTCCCCGAGCCACCAGCGTGATTCCCGAAGAAGGGCGTCCATACCAAAGGGCGACCTCGCCCAAAGGACCTCAGGAGTACGGCATGAGCATTTAATGAGCATTTAAGGAGCCTCTGACAGATCGCCCACACGCTGCCTGAAACGGCGGCCTGACATGCTGACGTCATCCAAGTCCCGTCTTAGCCACAAAACCAGGAGCCTACAAACGGCTACCTGTTCCCTACGCCCAAAAAGCACAGAAAGAATCCGACCGCACACGTGTCAAGATCCGAACGGGCCAGGTGCCTCTATAAATACTAGGAAACAGGACTTGGCAAGGGATCTCTCTCCCCATCGGCACTCTCGCACAGCAGAAAACATATACAGGCCAGATCCTATATCCATTTAGGATTCCTACTTTACTCACTATCAGGACACTAACTTGGGCGTCGGAGGCGCCTCCCCGGAAAAACATCCCGGGGACCTCCTAACGCTTTTTTCTGAGCCTTTCAGGTACTTTCCCACCTGGGGAATCTCTCCGTCAGACGTTCTCCCTCCTCGGAAGCTCCCTCGAAACTCACCATGTCATTAGACAAAGATGCTTCAGGGCATCACAAGCCTTCGTCCATTGTTATTATCACCTTCATCATCTCCTCTACAGGGCCTTTTTTCTTGTCTTCGGCAAGGAGATGTTCACTTAAATAGATAGTCTTATAGCTTACACTTCTAGATCATCTCTTCAATCAGTTTCTTCAGCTGCCAGCACTCATTGGTGTCATGTCTCTTGTCTTTTTGGTGTCTACAGTATTTTTTGAGGTCCTTCTTACCATAGAGAGGCATTGCCAGGGGCCACCGAGGGATCTGGTTCTTTTTTTTTAGGGCATAGAGGGTGTTCGACATTGTTTCTCTCAGGGGTGGAAGGACAAGCTTTCGTCATAGATCCCCCTTACCTCTCTTTTTGGATCCATATTTCTTAGTATTTGGTTGGCCTTTAGGAGCTGCTGGCTAATTAAGTTCTTCCGCATGCATGTATCTTATGGCTTGATCAAGGAATTCTTCTATGTCCATACAGGGTTCTCATAGAGGTCCCAAGCTAGTCTTTAATCTCGTGGCAACCCCTGGGTAATGGGAATTAAGTATAGCTTTGGAGATAGCCCCCACACTTGTATTGCCTCAGCATTGAGTCTTTGGATGCAGTCCCTTAGGGACTCCCTGTGACTCTGTCAAATCTTTAATAGATGGGCTGCCATATTTAGAGTCTGCCGGCTTCCCAAAAAGTGTCTCAGGAACACTTGGGAAAGGTCCCTGAATGAGGAGAAGTAACACTCCTGGTTGGTCCCAAACTAGGAGATTACGGCTCCTGTTAACATAGAGGCATGTAGGCTCCCCGTTGTGATCTCTTCCTTTTAACATTAGTGGAACCTTGATGGTTCTGACTGTAGGGACCTTGGCCTTGCTTATCCTGAGGGTATGCCCTAGTTACAAGCAACAGGGATGATCTTTTAAACTTTATCTTTTCCAATAGGTCAATGAAAATAACGTTGACATTGGCACCTGTATCCAAGTAGACCCTTTCAACGTTAAAGTTGGTGATTCGTGCTCTGAAGACAAGTGGGTCCAAGTGCGGGACCACTACTTGGGATTTGTCAACCCTCGTTATGACCCGGCCAAGGTCAACCACTTCTAGCGATGCAATTTCCCGCTCCTGCCTCTTTTGAGCCACTGAAGCCTCTCCCTTGATGATCATGTGGACCACCCCTACTGGGGATTTGAGATTTTTGCAGTCCTTTGGAAAGAAAGGTCTCTCAAGCCTTCATCCATTGTCATTATCACCTTCATCATCTCCTCTACACGGCCTTTTTTCTTGTCTTCGGCAAGGAGATGTTCACTTAAACAGATAGTCTTATAGCTTACACTTCTAGATCATCTCTTCAAGCAGTTTCTTCAACTGCCAGCACTCATTGGTGTCATGTCTCTTGTCTTTTTGGTATCTACAATATTTTTTGAGGTCCTTCTTACCATAGGGAGGCATTGCTAGGGTCCACCGAGGGATCTGGTTCTTCATTTTTTAGGGCATATAGGGTGTTCGACATTGTTTCTTTCAGGGGTGGAAGGACAAGCTTTCGTCATAGATCCCCCTTACCTCTCTTTTTGGATCCATATTTCTTAGTTTTTGGTTGGCCTTTAGGAGTTCCTGGCTAATTAAGTTCTTCCGCATGCATGTATCTTATGGCTCGATCGAGGAATTCTTTTATGTCCATACAGGGTTCTCATAGAGGTCCCAAGCTAGTCTTTAATCTCGTGGCAACCCCTGGGTAATGGGTATCAGGTATAGCTCTGGAGATAGCCCCCCCCACTTGTATTGCCTCAACATTGAGTCTTTGGATGCAGTCCTTTAGGGACTCCTTGTGACTCTGTCAAATCTTTAATAGATGGGCTACCATATTTAGAGTCTGCCGGCTTCCCAAAAAGTGTCTCAGGAACACCTGGGAAAGGTCCCTGAATGAGGAGAAGCGACACTCCTGGTTGGTCCCAAACTAGGAGGCTACAGCTCCTGTTAACATAGAGCTAAAGGCTCTACACATGATAGCATCAAAAGGCCCTTTCAAGTCTCATAGAGGTAACATACCTTTTGTAGATGGTTTACTAGGTCTATAAGGCCATCGCATAAGTCAATTTTCAGCAAGCAAAACCCCTTGGCAGTGGGGCCATTAATTATCTCCTCTATGAAAAGGTTGGAGCCACAAGTACTCCACATCAATGACAATGCTAGGGCCTTCTTTTGGTCACTCAAGGGCCCGCATGCATTGCTCCATCTGGTCGAGTCTCTGCAGGATCACACTAATGTCATTGGGGCCATCTGAACAGTCTAAGAATGACTATCTTTCATGGGATTATACCCTTGAAGGTTGGCCTGGTAAATGAGTTAAACAAGTTCTCTCCATTGGGTGACTCTTAGTGGCTTCCTTTGGAGCCTTAGGTAAGGCCCTCCAAATTTCTTATTGGACCATCACTTTCAACTAATCAAATAGGTGCATGCTTTAGGGCCTAGAATTGTTTATCGTTTAGGGGTACGAGATCCTTACCCCTGTAGGGGTCCTTCTGGAGCCCTGTGGGATTTTCTAGGTTATCCCCCTGGTGTGTTTCTTCACCTGCAGGCCTTATGGATTTCTCAGGGCAGTGGCTTTCCTGCTTAGTCTCTTGCAGGTTGTGGTTTTCCAATCATGATCTTCAAGTGTTCTCCATATTGGGTTTCCACAGACAGTGCCAAAAAAAAGGCAGCTAGAATGATCGGATAAGTTGGGCTCAAAAGCTTAGCAAATGATAGATTAGAGTCATGCACACAAAGATAGTGTCAAAGCCCCGGGATCATACCTTTCAATACTTAAATTAGCTTTTTGGTGTAGAATAGTAAGAAGAAATAGAGGAGAGACAGAATGTCATACCTTGGGATTGGTGAGAGGTTTATATAGTTAAGGTGTGTTCCAAGTAATTCATCCTTGGGATAAAAATCCTGTAGCTTATCCTATATTTATGGGAAGTAATTTCCTTTTAGGAAAGAGTTTCCTTGGGGTCTATTTGGGCCCCCCAGAAACAGCGTAGTCCTAAGACTTTCAAAATTTGGGCCCTTTGGGCCTATTGCCTATCACCCAAATTTATGTTCAATCCTAGAATTATTCTTTTTATTATACTTAGAGTTTTTACAAGTGCAATAGTTATAGGAGTTAGAAGGATTTATAGAAAAATCAGGATGTAAAATGTCTACTACATAAAATCTTTAAGGACTCTGGCTGAAATTTGACTATTTCTAGAAGACTGGTATTTTGAAGTGCAGTGCCACTAAAACCCGAGTCTTCTACCTGATATTTCCCCTGTCATTACCAACTAAGATGGGAATGCGGGGCTGGAATTAAGTGGTAAGAATCACAGTTCTTAATATTTTGTTTGGATAATTTGTTAAGCGAAGGGAAGAGAATAAAATGGGCGAGTGACGCATGAAAAAGAAGGAAGCACATCATCCCTTCAATTTAAAGGGTTTATAAAAAAGAGCTAATGAATTAATGAAACATGTATGAGGGATGATAGTGATCCCTTCTTCCCATTTTCTTCAGTTTTTTTATCTAACCAAACCAGAGAGGAAAGAAAATTATCCTTCTCATTCCTCACATTTGCCTCAATACAAATAGGTAGTAAGTTATAATATGTTTTACTCCTTTGGTTGAAAGAGCGAGCTAAAAAATTAAAAATCAAAGTTATGAGTACTAGTGTTTTGTGTTGATATAATGCTTTTCTTAGCTATTACAAAATTAGCTTTAAAGTCTTCTGATTTTGATTCCATTTGCAGCCTTGTACAAAAATATTATCCTTATGATTTTTCAAGTCATAAAACATGACTTAATGTCATTTTAACTATGACATTTTTGTGCTGATGTTAGTGTTGACACTCAATTTTGTCTGTGTCATGGATCGGAGTCCTAGTGCCCCGAAATGTTGAACTTGTATGCCTTTTAGGACTGCAATCCCACTTAGTTACTATTGGCTAGCTATTACTTGTAGGTAAATTAAGACGATTTATATGCAACTAGTTTCTTTGCATACTCACCAAGAAAATATGCATGCGTTTATTCTGGTGATGCAAAACAAATAATTAAACCATTAAAAAAAACACCACTCAAGCATTCCATTTAAAAAAGTACTTAAACCGTGCCAAGACAATAAAATACTGGTTACTTCAACTTCAAGTAATATTTTGTGCACATTCTACACCTCTAGCATGTAGCCAAAATGTATCCTAATAGAGGCAATATCTTAGTACACATGGTATTACATATATACAGGCAAAATTCTTAACCAAGATCAATCATTTGAGCCCTACTTTGAGTTATCAAGCTCCAAGTGCAAGCCCTTTCTTATCTTTGTGCACCGTTTAGCCTCTAAACTATAAAGACATAGCACTTAGTTAGTACAAAGCTTATATCTCAAGCAATCTTAGAATCTCAAGGATTCTAGTAAAAGTACCTATAGAAAGGAAAACTTAGCCTACAACTCTCTATTTAGTTGTTAGGCCCGATGTTAGAATTTGAACAACAAAATTAAGCGTGTGAGTACATGAATGCACTCAGTAAAGGTCCCTCGGGGTACCTATAAGAAAGATAGCAAGCAAGCATGCAAATATGACATACAAACTAACAAACAACCAACCAACAACCATCACAAACTAATAACATAATAGATATGCAATGCATGAATGTATGAAATACAACATGCACAATCATTGGGACTTTTTACACTTTAAGTGTCTTATTCTTGCAGTGAGCACAAACAGTGGAGGTAGTTGAAACCCTAGGCCTCATATCCCGAATTCTTTACCTTCCTTAAGTCCACTTATGGGTCCTAGAGTAGGTTGTCATCTCCTCTCAAATCTTACCCATCTTACCCCTAACTTGTTGTGCAAGGTAGCCATCATATGTGGTCAAACTTGCCAAGCTCTTAAAACTTAGCTTAGAGCTCATTAGTGGCTTACTTACTAAACCAAAAGGTTTTGTTAGGATCCTCTTAGGTTTCTTTTTCATTTTCCCAAAGGTTCAAGACTTCTAACTTGGGCTAACGAAGACCCCGAAACCTGCCTTAATCCCTTTAGAGCTCTCGTAGCAGCTTGAGCATTTTTACCTTCTTAGCCCTACCTTAACCACACAACTTAGCTACCACTAAAATAATTCTTAATTCTTAATTTAGGAATGAGTTTTAGACCCAACCAAAGCTACAGAACATCTTAGAATAACCTGGGGATGTTAACCGAGAGATTGAGACATTCTTAAGGTGATCAAAGCTTGAGGGGTTTAGGCTGTGGTGATGCCATTGGCGACATGTTGCCAAAGGCATCAATTCATTAGAATTCTGGCAACTTGTTGGTGACGCGTCACTAATGCCTTTCCATCATTCTTCGATGATGTGCCATATTGCATAAAACTTGCTCAATCTTCTAATACCCAAAGCCAATTCACATGGGTCTTATTTCTACTTCATTCCAATATGTAATACTATATTTATATGCATTATCTGAGCTAAATTAACTTGAACCATTACCTCAAATTCAGCCACAAAGCAAGAACAAAGCACAAGCACCACAAGCACAATTGAACTCAACTTAGCTTTCTTGAGTTCTAGATCTAAGACCAACGTGATATAGCACCAAGAACTTCAAATTAATACCATTTCTAGCTACTCAAACATCTTATAACCATATCAAACAAACCAAGAACCTTACCTTAGGTTTTATGCCCAAAATAAGCAGCAAAGAGCTAAAATGAAGCAAATACACCAAAAATGAGTTGAGGGCTTCTTTAATTAACTTTGGGACCTTCAAATTTGTTGGAAATTTTTGGAATTGGGGTGGTTTGTTGCAGACAAGCTGCTAGAAAAGGAGAGCTACAAAATTGGGAAGCAAAGATGGATGATGATGGTCAACAATTGGTAGAAATATCCTACCAACTTCACTAAGGCATACTTTTTGTTTTCTTTTCCCTTGGCCCTTAAGTCCTCTTTGGTTTCAAAATGGCCACTAAACACACACTCGGAACCATCCCTCCTTGGTCCTCAAGAATGTTCATAAGCTTCTTACACTTAGCTTTTTGGACATTTAAGCCACTTAAAGACATAAATCGCTCATTTGAGGACTTAGTGTAATTTTTTGCACTTTTTCTTTTCAAATGATGGTTCTAATAATAACTAGATAACTTATGGTCTCAACTTAATTAGTCAAAATTGCTTACATGACCCTAATTTCATCAAAATTACAGCCATGCCACTCGCTTGGTTCAAAATTACCATTTTGCCCTTTTAACTCTTAGGTGTCAAATCACACTTAGGAACTTATCTTTACTTTACTTAGCTTGTGTTTCTTGCTTAATAAGATGCTAACTTGGGGTGCTTAAATGAAAATATTTAAATAAAACACACTTACCGGATTAAAGCCAATGATTAAGTGGGAGAATTGTCACAATCTAGGTACTAATTTTTGTTTAGTTTTAGGCAAGAAAATTACTTTAAGGGATTTTTTTTTTAGGGCAATTTGGTTTTTTTTAGGATATATAGGTCAAGTTGGTCATTTAAAACTTAAATTTATAGGATTAGGCACATTTAAATTAGGCTGTTATTTCGAGTTATAATTTTTTTAGGAATTTTGAATTGACATCTAGGGTTAAAATAAGAATTCACTTAGTTTAAGTACTAATTTGGGGTCTTAAGGATCTTTTTGGATTAGTTTAGGCAAAAATGAGGAGTTTTAGCGTGAATTGAGAGTTCTTAGAATTTTTTTAGGTGAAAAATGTAACTTTTGGGTCAAATCTGTCAGTTTCATAAAAGTTTCAAATAAATTCGACAAGTTTATGAAGTTATAGTAAAATCTAGAATATTTTGCTAAGTTTTGAGCCCAAATGACAAATTAGGGAAGTGTTAGGTGAAATTGAAAATTTGCATAGAATTTAGAGCTGAATCAGCAGTTTAAGAGTTTTATGGACCTAGACAGCTATTTTAACCGGATTATATCATAACAGATATAAATCTCCTCAAATTGGACCAATTTGGATGATGTTTAATCTCTCAATACCTTATTAATCACGTTTATGTCTCTCCTGCTATAATTAGGGGTCACCATTTGACAGAAATCAAAAAGAAAAAAGCTAAGAAATTCGCAACCCTAAGCTTCAGCCAAGAAAAGGTCAAACTGCATCTTTAGTTTCTGGACTCACTGCCCTTTACTCTAGAAAGCCTAAACTTCCTTTTGAGTCGCTGCCATCCTCAATGCTTCAGTTCGCTGTCCGACGCCACTCCAGCCTTTGTCGATGGCTGTAGCCTGCCACCGATGGTGCGCCCTATTCCGTGCCACTGTCCCCAAGGATCCCCGGTTGTCGTTCTTTTTTATCAAAGAGGAAAAGCATCGCCCCAATCGCGTCCCTCCCTCACTGCCACTGTTCGCCATCGCTCTTCGCTGTTCACCCACCTTCTGATTGCCGCATCACTGCCGAGTAAAGCATAGGCTGCCGCTCTGTCATTCATCACCGATGAACAAGAATTGAAGGAAACCTGCTTCCGACCCGCCACTTGACCTGTTTCAAGATCCGGTTAACCCCTATCTACTAGTTGACTTTGTTTGGTCATTAGCATTAGGTGGGGTTGCAAGTCTATTGATAATTTTTATAGTTAATATAAACCATAATTTTTATAGTTAATATAGGTTTAAAATATATTTAATCCACATAATGCATTTAAAAATCATACTTAAAAAATTTTAATTCCACATATGTATAATAAAACCTTAGGATGAATTTAGCATAATAATTAAAAAGGATAAAATCCATTGGAGGTCCCTTAACTTATTTTTTATCCCAAATGAATACCAACGAATACTCTACATTAAAGTTATCCTACCGAAGTACTCTGTGTTCTGTTACGTGTCCCAATTTGGTATTTTTCATCCATTTCATCATAAAAATGGACGGATTTTGCTGATGTGGCATTAATTAAAATTAAAATAAATATAAAATTACAATTTTTGTACTTAATTTTTTTTCAATCAATTATTATAACCCCTAAAATTTTTAAATCTCCAATACAATCCAACCCACCTTCCTCTTTGTCGCCAGTGATGCGAGAGGACGACCTAATTGTAAAGGGTGAGGCAAGCAAGTGAAGAGAAGAGGAGCAGTCATCGACGAGCAAAGGGATGACCCAATCGCCAGCTCCAGTGAAATCGGAAGGTCGATTGGTGATGAGGCTCGGTGATATGGTGGAGATATCCTACCGACAGACGATGTGGTGTGGCAGCGATAGGCTGACAATGACAACGAGATCTACCGACGAAAGATTGGCATGGCAGTGAGAGGCCGACGATTGCAGAGAGATCTACCGGCGAGAGGTTGGTGTGGCAACGAGATGAAGAATGCGAATGGTTCCGGTGAAATGAAGAATGAGAATGGTTGTTTCCGTTGAATCTAGAGGCGTAAAGATGAAACAATCGAGGAGTGATCCAGCTAGAGACGGAAGCGAAAGAAGCCTCTGTGGATGGTAAGTGGTTGGCCGAAGGTGGAGGGGCGAAGGGAGGAGCTGGGGTGAGGGAGGGGTGTAAACTGTAGAATAATATGTTTAGGGTTTAAAAATTATTGATTATAAAACTCTTTAGACTATAATTAATGCCACATCAGCAACTTCTGTCCAATTTAATGCTAGAATTAATGGAAATGACCCAATTAGAACACACATAATGAGGTAGGATACTTCGGTAGAACAACATTAAGGTAGGATACTCGTTTTGGACAAAAAAAATAAGCTAAGGGACTTTTGATAGATTTACCCTAATTAAAAATAACTTTTAAAATCCATATATGGTTGATCTAGTAGGATCTATGGTTTAGATAATTATTTAAAATCATTAAAAGTAAAAAATAAAATAAATATAAATAAGTTTAATATCCACATTCGGGTGATTTGATATGATTTATTGTTTAAATCGATAACTATCTAAAATCTTAAATAGTATAAGTCTAGAGATCCATATCCAGGTGGTTCAATAAAATTCATGGTTTAGAAATATCAAAATTAAATAAAATAAGTAAAATTAAATAGTAAGATTTAATAATTCATATTTGAGTGATTTGATTATAATCAATGGTTTAGAAAATTTATTAAATATTGGAAGAAAGCAAACCAAAGTTAAAACCAAACTAATGTGCCAATTTTTTGGCATTAGAATAAGATTGTTTTAATGTAACTGTACTTTCAAATCCTTCGAACTGTCATAGACCATTTAAAGATATTCAATCAACCTAGGTGTAAATAAATTATTGGCAACTCCTAAAAAGACATTACTTAGTTGGTAATTAATCAGATTTCGAAAGATTATCATGAATACTGAATTATGTCAAGTCTTAGCAACTATAAGAAATTCAAACGACTACTTTCTTGTTAATAGATTGATCCATTTGATATTTGACTCTTTTTGTGACAACTATCATTATAAAACGTAGTTTTTCTGCCATGAAAATTTGTGAAGGCCATATTTAGAAACAAGATGGATAATAACTTTCTTACTGATTGTCTACATTTTGTAAAATGAATGTGACCTTGTAGATAATTTTAGTTTAGATTCAATAATTTATGATTTTAAAGACTTTGAATGAGCCTTTTTTCAAGGTTGGAGTTATAAACTATTAATATATATAGCAAGATCATATCAAAGGTTAGAACAATTTTTTCCTTAATCCAATCTAACGTGTTTTTAATGTAATGCTACCACCTCTCATCTTTTTCACTAGAATTCCAACTTTGTCCCCACATTTTGTTAAATTATGTTCCATTTCCCTTTTAATGAAGTATTAATTTTTCAACTAGTTTTATAACTTGTCTAATGAACAGGATAGAAATTCTTATATAAACGTTCAATGCAATCACTGTATGGAGAAAATGTTAGTAATTCAGTGTGAAGAATGAAGTATAAAGTTATAGCCGAAGGGCTATTGCCCATGAGACCTTCTAATTTGCTAACTTGACACTACCCTCGGAAGGGTCATAGCCCCTACCTCGGGGGATTCTCCACACCACCCTCGAAAAGTTATACGACCAACTTTGGGAAAAAGATGGTCCTCGTCACCCTCGGATTTGCAAAGCTACCAACCTCAGAAAAAATAGATCCACCATCCTCGACAGAGGAAAAAGTCTGCTGAAGATGGCCCGCTCTTTCGAATGGCCTTCCCCAGTAGCCCTCAGGGGTAAATCTCTGCCCAAAAGGGTCTCACATATCTGAAGGGGCCTTACGGAGAAACAACAAAAATGGTTAAGGAGAATCTGACAAAGAGACCTTGTACACGCCCCTACCTTCTAGCCAGAACTACCTATGGCCAGCTGGAGATACCCGTCTCTGAAGATACGAACCAGATCTAGCCGAACACGTGTCATGATCTGGATAGGCTGTGCAAAACGGCTTCCTCCCTCCACCCTTCTATAAATACTTAGGAGGTTCTTGGTAAAAACAACACGACTCTCTTTTTCCTACTCTCTACTCTTAACAACTTCTTTCCCATTTCTTGACTTGGGCGTCGGAGGCTCATCCCCAAGAAACACATTCTGGGGAGCTCCTAACTTACGTTCTTCAAAGTCTTGCAGGTATCTTCTCATCGAAAGTCTCCCTTTCAAGCCAGCATGTAATACAACAAGGATGCCACCAGGCATTATTTGACACCATCTGTGAGAAACCATTCTCAGGTCACTATTGTTGAGACCCGGCCTTCAAAGGATAAGGGAATCCCAAGGTCCCAATCCACGCCGGAAACTCAAGCAGCGACTAAACAGCCTGCAGCGAAGACTTCCTGCCTGAGGATGAACGTCCTCTGACGGTCATGATGGCTTTCTATGCGACTTTTAGCGCTCTATCGTTGCTGAAATGACACAACAACTCACCCAAATGTGGTCACAAGTACCTTCAAAAAGAGCATATTCTCCGGACACACATCTGGAGAAATGTCACAAGTCACCTCGTCGGAGCTCTGGAGGCGGGAGTTCTCAAGATGAGTCCTCAATGAATACCATCCCAGGGACATCACACTGCAAGAACTGGGTCAAAAGAGCCCAGAACTTCCCACCAACAAAGTCCATCTCTACCTGGGAAGTCTCTATCCCCGTGCTAGAGAAGTTACTCGCCGAAAAAAAGACGCCATTCTCCGTTGCCTGTGACTACCAGGCAACGAGGAGAGGACAGTGCTACCATCCTCATGGAGAGAATCCTAGAGAGGTTGGAGAAGGTGGAAAAACAAGTTTCCCAAAAGCCTTCAGGTCAAGGTTGTCTGAGATATTCACTGGAGAAGAGTTACCCTTCATCCATACGATAGTAAAAGCACCAATGCCCAGCAATTTTTGAGTTCCACGCCTGGAGACATGATGGCCCAGTGACCCCTATGCCCACTTGACGAAATATAGGCGCAACATGATGTTACATGGTGCTGATGACACCACCATCTGCAAGTGTTTCAAAGTCACATTGTCAGGGCCAGCAACTGCATGGTATAACTCCCTAGCTCCCAAAACCATAATAGGTTTCCAGGAGTTGTCCACCGCATTCACGCAGCAGTTCATCGGAAACAGGCCGACTGTGAAAATACCCATCCAAATGTTTGACATAGCCCAAAAGAATGGGGAGATCATTCGGGACTATGTCGAGAGGTTCAACGGAGAAGCCATCAGTGTGCCCGATTTCCGCCCTGAAATCCGCATCCTTGCTATGATTATGGGACTTATGAGGGACTCATAACTTTTCTATGAGTTCTCTAAATACCCCCTTGACACCCTTGGAGAATTCTACCGAAGGGCCGAGCAGCACATGATAGCTGAGGAGCTAAGAATGGGTGGCTAGAAGTCTTAGCATAGTCACTTTGAGAGTCAGAGTCACCAACCTCGTTATTCCACCAAGGGAGGAGGCAGACCTCAGAAAACAAGGGGAAAGAGGCCAGTATCATTCATTCCCCTAAATACAACAAGAACAAACATCTTGATGGCCATGGAAAGGCAAGGAACCGTAATCCAACGTCCGAAGGCCATGACCTCAGAAAATAAGAAGAACATGAAGAAATTTTGTCAATTTCATTGGGACCACGAGCACGATACTGAAGATTGCTTCCAACTGAGAAAGTGTATTGAATCTTTAATCAAGAAAGGGCAACTTCAATACTACCTACGGATGCCGTCACCTAAGGCCTGAGAAAGAAAGGAATGGGAGAGGAAATGAGAGGATAAGGATTATGATTTCGACCAACATTGGAACCAAAGTCCTAAAAAGCACTTACCACCTCTGGCAGGAGTAATCTAGACAATCACCACTAGAATACCCTCGGCTGAGAGGAAAAAGAAGGTCCGAGAAATCTCGATGATGAAATTCCACATGACGACCCTTTCCTAATCATGGCAAGGACAGGGAGCTGGGATGTCAAAATGGTGCTTATAGATGATGGGTCTAATGCCGACGTTTTGTTCTCCCATTTATTGCTGAACTTGGGCATCTCCAAGGGTGACCTTAAACTCATTACGTCTCCTACTTTCGGTGTAGGTCCCTTGGAACTCCAAGTACTCGGTTGGATCGATCTACTCTTGATGTTAAGGGGAACCTCAGTGCAGACCAAGGAGGAACTCTTTGGTTTCACCATGACAAGGTTTATCATCATATTCGTCCCTTCTTCATATAACGCTATCCTTGGAAGGCAGACACAGGGTAATCTTCACATTCGCCCAGATGTGAAATACCTAACGGTCACATTCGGCACAAAGGAAGGTGACATGGAAATACTCATCGATCAAGCCGAAGTAAGGAAAGTTTTCATGAAAACAAGACAAAGCCCAATGAAAGTTCACACACAGACTTTGGGAGAAAAGAGCATGGTCAGCGAAGATGCAATAAAATGAGAAAAAAATGACTTCAAAAAATAGAAACAAATGATGTATAACTTGTCCCGGGCTTAAGAACCCGAGTGGGGAAAAAACTGGTCGAAGGTGACAAGGAAAAGCTTGTATCTCTTCTATTAATGAACAAAGATCTGTTTGCCTATTCTCCAAAGGATATGCTCATGGTGGACCCTGGTATAATTCAGCACTGTCTTAAAGTACGCCTGGAGGTGAAGCCTGTTTGACAGAAAAAGCGTAGCTTCTCAGCGCATAAGAACAATTTCGTTAAAATCAAAGTCTAACGGTTAATGGAGACGGGCATAATAAGGGAGGTCAAGTACCCTGAATGGCTCAGTAATGTTGTTGTTGCCACAGAGGAAGAGAATGATAAACTCCAAATGTGCATCGGCTTTCAAAACATAAACGATGTCTGTCCAAAGGACTCGTATCCATTACCACCAATAGACCAATTGGTAGATTCCACTCTCGAATACGGTCTACTTAGCTTCCTTGATGCTTTTAGCGGATATCATCAAATTCGGATGAATCCTGAAGATGAGGAAAAAATTGACTTCATTACCTGATGCGAACCCCGATGGTATAAAGACCATGAAACGCGCCCAAGATGTTTTTCAAGCTCCACAAGACATCAAAGAGATTGGGTTTAAAGACCCCCACCCCTAATCAACCTGTGACTAGAAACGAGAAGTATAGAACTCCAAGAACACAAGCACACTTGTGCACCAAGGCAGTCCACAAAGAACCAAAGAGAAAACCTCTGCAAAGGGCAATATTATTTCGGCATTAATCTGTGTCTTTACATCCAGAATATGTGCCTTTATATAGGCCTAAACTAGGGTAAAAATCTGGGAAAAATTTGCAGCCCAAGTTACCTAGGAAACCTAGTTACAAAGGACTCAAGAAAACCTAGTCAAACTAGGATTCCTACACCGTTTTAACACATGTTTAAGGTGTGCAGCGAATTCCATTTATCCTAAGTGACCTAAATCACTTCCATGGCCTAAATAACATCCTAAATAATGTAAAAAAATAGGAAACTAAAATAAAATACGTTACAACACAAGATTGGCCATAAAAACCACAAAATAGTCTTCTCAAGTGGTTCCTGCTTGTATCTTCAACTTCAAGCCGAAATTCGAACTTGATGCAGCCATTATTTCTCAAAATATCAAAGCATGAAAGTTGTAGATCTATTTCTTATCTTTGAAATGACACCTGAACCATACAAAACGGACATCTAAATCCAAAGATATGCCCAAAATACTACAACTACTTCTGAACCAGCGATAACTCGTAAATCGAGACTTTGAAGCTACATTTGACCTCCTTAACGTGCAAACTGGGTTTGATGGTATTCATATGATTTTTAGATCCAGATTCTAGATTTCCAATGAATCAAGAATTACTCAATTCCAATCTTTTTAGCTCAAGATATGATTTTTCTACCAGAACATCGCCAATCTGTCAACATCCGAGCTTGAAGTGCACCAGTGAGCTCCTTAGCCTTCTTCCTTCTCAATGGTCCACTAGTTTTCTTCAATAGATCATTGCCATCCTTAGTTGTGCCTTCTTTGATCGTATCAGCTCCCCCCTCCTTAGAAGGATTCGTTCTCGAATCAAAACCTGCATTAGAAAAGGGAATTGAATCATTAACAATGAAATAATCAACACATAACCACTTACCTTTCTCATAAGCACCAATAGCATGGAATGCTTGTGTATGGAGCTTTAATCTTGTAAAAAACCTGAACCAATTTCCAAATGCAATGATAATTTTGATACCTCCAGGGTCAAAAACAAAGTTAGAAACAATTAGCACAAAAAATCTGAATGTTTGCACAATTTTCATCTTAACTCTAGGCAATACTTTCATTGCCTTTGCCATCTCAAAAACATTACTCTCACAACAAGTAAAAGTGTAGGAATAATTTACCTTAGGGATGCTGTATGCACTCAAAACAAATAGACCTAAACTAACACAAGTGTTATAGTTATGAAACACACAAGTTATGCATGTCAAGACAATAGTTTGCATAGGCCATTCAAATAAACAAGAATTAAACACAATGCGGCCTAAACTAATAACAAAACTAGGATGCACGAATTTCACAAAAATCTTAAACATTTTAAATGAAACAAGATTGGAGTAGATAGGATTTAGTGAAACCAATTCAGTAGCAAACTTATTTTTGCATGTATATGCACAACAATGCATGAAATTTGTGAATGGGATGTGACACAAAACAAATGACTCAACATACCTCCTTAAAAGGCTGAATTTAAAACCAGAATTTTTACTCAAAATAAAAACTTTCAAGTTCGGACATAAAGCAAAAAGATTAATGTTCAAAAGTATGTGTAATGCATGTGTCAAGCTAAAGAAATGCTTGCTGGAAATTAAAGATTGACTCACAAAAATGGGCTGAACATGAATGGCAATCAAAGAAGTATGTAATGTATGTGTAACAACCAATTTATGCATGAAAAATTCCAAAGAAGTAGATTTAACTTGAGACAAAACAAAACAATGTGAAATGGATGCAAAACAAACAAATTCAAAAACAAAAGACTCCAAAACAGATTTTTCTTTAGAGAAACTCAAGCAATTCCAAAGAGGATTTGACAAAACCAAAGAATTAGAAGCTTTAAAACCATATTTTGTCAAAGTTTCATGCTTACTTCCTTCTCTTAATCTAGTTTCATGAAAACCATTTGTCAAAATAACATTGCAAGCAAACACACATTGTTTGAGATTTTCATGCAAAACTACATCAAATCTAGGTGTTAGGAAGAAATACATTACAGTGGTTGGACTTAGTCTCCAAGTATCTTCCTTTGGTGTAGGAACCACAAAATTTTCACCTTTGCACTCAATGGCTTCGGGTGAAGTTGCAACAATTTCATCCCCTTGAACCATAGGATAAGAAATAATGTTAGGCAAACTTTTGCATATGAAATCACTTGGACTTACCTCAAATTGTTCCTTTTCAACCTCCTTCATTGGTTTGATGCATGGGACATGACTTGGAATATTGGGAACACCAACTTCTTCGATGGACAGCAACTCACTTGATTCTTGTAGCTCATCTCCACTTAAGTCCTGAAAAGAAGACAACACAACACTAGAAAAAGACTTTGTTATGTTAGACGAAAGTATGGCTTCTCTATAGGTCTTTCTCTCTTCACTCGGCTTAGGTTCATTACACTCTTGTCTTCTCTCAACTTCGCACTCAATTTCTTCTCTCGGGAACTCTCCACTCTTCTTCCCCTCATGTTCACTCTTCTTACTTAATCTCTTGATTGTTCTCTCGGCTTTCCCCTCGTCACTCTTGCCCTTAACTTTCCCCTCATTTACTTTTCTCTCAACCTCACTTTGAATTTTTCTTTGATCCTCCAAGACTTGTTGTGGTGAAAGTGGTACAAGCATGACTGACTTTTCTTGTTGATGCCGAGACAAGTCTCCTTTTGTGGACTCCACTTTTGGCTTGGGTACTTCTCTCACATCCTTACTCCATGCTCCTCTCCATGTGGAAATTCCTCCTTGACACATCTTGGATGCCTTTGCTCTCTTGATGCTCCTCTCAGCCTCGGTGGCATGGTGAAGCAAGTCCTCCATATTAAAATAAGGCATCATTTCCACTCTGTTGGCAATCTCAGGATTGAGACCATTAATGAATCTAGCAATGGTGGTCTCCTCATCCTCCATGATGTTGGCTCGGGTCAAGGTTATCTCCAAGTCTTTGTGCTAGTCCTCCACACTCCTTTGGCCTTGCACTAGCTTTTGAAGCTTGAGGCGTTGATCTTTAGTGTAGTAGCTAGGCACAAATCTCCTCCTCATCAAGGCTTTAAGGGCTCTCCATGTGTGTATGGGCTCCTCCTCATTCCTTCTCCTAGAAATAACATCCTGATTCCACCATACAAGAGCATAATTAGTGAACTTTATGGTAGCCAATTTAACCTTCTTTTCCTCGGAGTAATGATGGCAATCAAACACCATCTCAATCTTTTGCTCCCACTCCCAATATGCATCGGGATCACTCCTCCCTTGGAAGGATGGAATGGTAAGCTTGATGGAGTTGAGATTGTTGTCCTCCCTTGGCTCACACCTCATTGGAAACCCATGGTCATGCCAAACTCTTTCTTCCTCCTCGGGTTCTTCTCTCCTTGGACCTCTCCTTGGTTGCAAGATGGGATTTGGTCTCCTTGGCAACCTCAAATCAATGTCCTCAATCCTCCCCACAAGTCTATTGAGAGTTTCTTGAAATTCTCTCATGGTTGGCTCCTCATTGTGTCTCACTTCCATCCTCCTATCCTCCTGGCCCTCCATACTCCTGAAAATAACAAAGATCCTCACAAACACTCACCTCACGTGTTTCACTCAAAAGATGAACACTCAAAACACTCAATTTGTTAGTGAGATATTGCTATTCAAAGAGTTCTCAAAAGTTCTAAGAAAACTATCCTCAAAGCACACAAGAAAACTTGAATTTTTGAAGAACTATTTTGACTCCAAAAGAGGTGGGCTAAACAAGCTTTAAAAGACTCTAGGAAGCCCTTGCAATTGATGATCACAAGAACCACAAAGAAAGCTTTTTGGCTCAAAAACAATGGGATAGGTTTTGGGGCACAAAACTTTCAACACTTTGAGAAAAACTTCTTTTTTTGCAAGCTCTTTTCTTTTCTTTTCTTTTCTTTTCTCTTCTCTTTTTTTTTTTCTCTCTTTTTTTTTCTCTTTTTTGCTTGCTGTTTTGATGCTAAACAAACGTTCTCCTTGAAATTCCTTGCTGCCAAAGACAAAAAGTCAGTTTTCTATTCGGCCAAAACAAGAAACTATTGAAACTTGCACAATTTTGAAACAACTTTTTGATACCGAAACTTCCTGAACTTGGATCCTTCTTTTTTTGGTGTTTTCTTGACTCTAGGATGCTGGAAACAATGAAAACAAGAGAGATTAATATGGCTGGACACGAAACAGAAAGATAAGAAATAAACAGGAACAAACAATTTGAAACCGAGAACACTAGACAACACGGATTGACTTCTTTTTGTTGTTTTTGTGATTTTTGGACTTGAACAAGGATGGAATAAAAAGGACAGACCTGAAACAAGAAGAAAAAGGATTAAAACAGAGGATTAAGACATGAAATTACTGGAAAAAAATTGAAAGAAAACCGAAGATAAACAAGAACACAAAGATATGTCCTTCAATGGAACTTGTGGCTCTGATACCAACTGATGCGAACCCCGATGGTATAAAGACCATGAAACGCGCCCAAGATGTTTTTCAAGCTCCACAAGACATCAAAGAGACTGGGTTTGAAGACCCCCACCCCTAATCAACCTGTGATTAGAAACGAGAAGTATAGAACTCCAAGAACACAAGCACACTTGTGCACCAAGGTAGTCCACAAAGAACCAAAGAGAAAACCTCTCCAAAGAGCAATATTATTTCGGCATTAATCTGTGTGTTTACATCCAGAATATGTGCCTTTATATAGGCCTAAACTAGGGTAAAAATCTGGGCAAAATTCGCAGCCCAAGTCACCTAGGAAACCTAGTTACAAAGGACTCAAGAAAACCTAGTCAAACTAGGATTCCTACACCCTTTTAACACATGTTTAAGGTGTGCAGCGAATTCCATTTATCCTAAGTGACCTAAATCACTTCCATGGCCTAAATAACATCCTAAATAATGTAAAAAAATAGGAAACTAAAATAAAATACGTTACAACACAAGATTGGCCATAAAAACCACAAAATAGTCTTCTCAAGTGGTTCCTGCTTGTATCTTCAACTTCAAGCTGAAATTCGAACTTGATGCAGCCATTATTTCTCAAAATACAAAGCATTAAAATTGTAGATCTATTTCTTATCTTTGAAATGACACCTGAACCATACAAAACGGACATCTAAATCCAAAGATATGCCCAAAATACTACAACTGCTTCTGAACCAGCGATAACTCGTAAATCGAGACTTTGAAGCTACATTTGACCTCCTTAACGTGAAAACTGGGTTTGATGGTATTCATATGATTTTTAGATCCAGATTCTAGATTTCCAATGAATCAAGAATTACTCAATTCCAATCTTTTTAGCTCAAGATATGATTTTTCTACCAGAACATCGCCAATCTGTCAACATCCGAGCTTGAAGTGCACCAGTGAGCTCCTTAGCCTTCTTCCTTGTCAATGGTCCACTAGTTTTCTTCAATGGATCATTGCCATCCTTAGTTGTGCCTTCTTTGATCGTATCATTACCAAAGTTGGGACCTATTATTACGTCAGAATGTCCTTTGGCATTAAAAATGCAATAGCAACATACCAAAGGCTGATGAACAAGGTATTTAACTCCCAGTTTGGGAGAAATATAGAAGTATATGTCGATGATATAATAGTTAAGAGCAAGTAGCCTAGTAGTCATATCATGGACTTGAGGGAAACCCACCAACTTCGGGAATTCGGAATCCGTCTTAACCTTAAAAAGTGCGTGTTTGGGGTGACTGCTAAAATTTCTTGGGTTTATGGTATCCGAAAGAGGTATCGATGCGAACCCCGAAAAGGTCAAGGCCCTGCTAGGATTTTGAACTCCCACGACTACCATAGATGTGCAAAGGCTTACGGGAAGAATCACGTCCCTGAGCAGGTTCATCTCCATATACGGGGACCGGTGTCGACCATTCTTTAAAGTGCTCACCAAAGCAACAAAAGATGAAGGCAACTTCAGTTCCAAGGAGCACCTTTGGAACAAAGATTTCCAAAAAGCTTGAGATGAACTCAAGAGCTATTTAACCTGTATGCCGATACTTCAGCAGCCCCTGGAAGAAGAACCTCTCATCCTTTACCTCACCATCACCGAAAAGGCAGTAAGTTCGGTACTTGTAAGGAAAGAGGGAGGAAAGCGGTAGCCCGTATACTATGTGAGCAAGTCCCTGCACGGTGCTGAAGTTAGGTACCCTATTCTGCAAAGAGCCATCTATGCCCCAGTGTTGGCAAGCAGAAGGCTGTGGCTTTATTTCCAAGGGCATCCCATCACTGTTCGAAGTATCTTGCCTCTTAAGGATGTCATGAGGAAAGTAGACCACTTTTGAAGATTATCAAAGTGGTGCATTTAAGCTCGATGAATACGATATCACCTATAAGCCAAGAAGGGCAATAAAGGCCCAAGCATTGGCAAATTTCATCACCGAAGTATCAAGAACCAAAGGTACTTTAAAGGACCTTGGAAGTGATGAACCTGAGTAGACACTCTTTGTTGATGGTGCCTAAGGTTCTGAACATCAAGGAGTCGGAGTAATTCTACGGGGACCCGAAGGTATAGAAGCTTCAAAGTTAAGTTCGATT
This sequence comes from Aquilaria sinensis, assembly GCA_005392925.1. Taxonomy (NCBI): domain Eukaryota; kingdom Viridiplantae; phylum Streptophyta; class Magnoliopsida; order Malvales; family Thymelaeaceae; genus Aquilaria; species Aquilaria sinensis. The sequence continues at coordinate 41,239 of SMDT01001145.1, read as the reverse complement.
TCAATGTCACCAATAATGTGGCTAAATATGAAGCCCTCATAGCAGGCTTACGACTGGCAAAAAGAGTTGGCGTGAGAAATTTGAAGGCCCATAGCGATTCTCAGCTGGTGATCCGACAGATGGCGGGTGATGCCCAACTGCATCTTCGTTGTGTGCCATGGAGAGGCCTAAAGGGACTTTCAGTAAGGAAGAACGCTTGAAGTAGAGGTTTCCTAGGAAAATCTGCCTGAAATGCTCAGAAAACAGTGGTTAGGAGGTCCCCGGAGTCTTTTTCCGGGGGGGAGCCTTCGACACCTAAGTCAGTGTTTTGAAGGTGAAGAGAAGATAGTAAATGAAGAAGCTTTCTCTTTTTTTGTCCAATCCCCCTTTGCCAGGGGTGCTTACCGAATATTTATAGAGGGGCGAACAGTAGAGGTCCGCTTGACGTAGCCAGCCCAGATTATGGCACGTGTTCGATCGGATGTGATTCGTATCCTCGGGGAAAATGGGAGCATCTAGCCGACCACAGGCCGCCTGGCCAAGAGCTTAGGCCGCGCGAGGGTGGCATGTCAAAGCGTTTCTGCAGGCGGCGTGTCAGAGCGTGTTTGGGGGCAGCGTGTCGGGGATGTGTCAGAAGCTCCTTTAATTGCTTATGCCGTACTCCCAAGGTCCCTTTAGTAGAAGAGACCTCTTCGGAGCAGAAGAACTATCTCCCGAGGTTACCTCGGTATCCTAGGAATATCCTTGCTGAGAGTGGCCCTATTTAGGGATGTTCTCTGCTGCCGAGGACGGTCCGGCCGTTTTACCGAGGTTGACATTGTCTTCCCCAGAGATGAAGAATTACCGAGGTCGGTTATGAGAGGGGCAATACATGGTTCTTCCCGAAGTTGGTGCCTCTTATTCCGAGGGTGGTGCTTTACCCGAACCTACGGGTTCGAAAGGTGATAAGCACTTCGGCTATCAACGGGGGACTACGGGGTAAAAGACTTGAACTTGAAAAATTACCATGACCTCGTAAAAAAGCTTATCTAAGGATTCAACATGGTGCAAATAGAAAACATACCCCGATGAGATAATATGAAAACGGATACTTTGGCCAAATTAAAAGAGTCCACCGAAGTACTGAATCAACCGAGCATAGCAATAATGTCCATAGCAACCAGGTAAAGGATGGAAAGATCCTATTAAGAAATATCTCATAACTTTGGAACTTCCCGAAAACCCTCTTGAAGCTGTGAAGGTGCGAAAGCACTCGGGAAGATACTTCCTGATCAGGGAAGAATTGTACCAACAAGGGTACGTAAATCCGCTGCAAAGGTGTATCAGCGAATAGGACAGTGAGATGGTCTTCAAAGAAGTCCACAAGGGGACCTGTGGCTTTCACGTTTGGGACTGACGCCCTGGCTGGGGTACTACTTCGGCAAAGATATTTCTAGCATACTTTAAGGAAAGATACAAGGCAGTTCATCAAAAAATGCGACAAATGCCAGAGGCACACACCCATCTAGAGAATGCCCTCGAAAGTGATAACTTTGGCAAACTATCTTCACCCCTTCGCTGTTTGGGGAATTGACATCATCGGGCCTCTCCCAATGGCTCCAGGAGGAGTGAAGTTCTGCGTAGTCGCAGTGGATTATTTTACTAAGTGGATCGAGGTAGAGCTTTTGGCAGCAATTTCGGCAAAAGACATACAGAGATTTGTCTGGAAGAACATCATATGTAGATTTGGCATGCCGAGGGTGATAGTAGTGAATAATGGTTCTCAATTCACTGTTAAGGGATTTCAGGAATTTTCAACCAACCTCGGGATAAAATTGCACTTCGCCACAGTTGCCAATCCTCAAAGCAATGGACAAGTTGAAGTGTCCAATAAGACTATAAAAGACGATTTGGGAAAGAGGTTGAAAGAGGCAAAAGGGAAATAGCCGGGAGAATTCCCGAGTATGCTACAGAGTTACCGAACAACCCTTAGAAGAGCCATTAAAGAAACACCTTTCTCACTCGTTTTTAGCACAGAGGCCATTATCCCTGTAGAGGTCATGCAACCATCTATCAGAGTATATGTGTTCGATGAAAAAGGGAACAACCTCGATTTAAGGACCAAGTTAGGTATGATTAACGAACATAGAGAGATGGTCGAATTCAGAAGAAAAGCATTTCAGCAGAAGGTAGCCGTCGCTAGAAACTTGCATGTCAAGCCTAAAGGGATCAAGAAAGAAGACCTGGAACACCGAAGACCATCCCATGGCATACTTCGGGCAAATTGGGAAGGACCTTATTTGGTCCTAAAAAAAGTTCGGCCAAGAGTCTATAAGCTCGAGAATACCGATGGAGAAGAGTTGAAAAACACATGGCATTCAGACTCTTTGAAAAAATTATATACTTAGAAAAAATTTCAGGTGAAAAATTGTGCAGAGTACACCGAAGAAGGTGAACCGAATGTGGTTGCTTTCGAAAGTGCATGAGTAGTATTGTACACGTTCTACCGAAGGTAGTCAATTGAATATGGTTGATCCCAAAGGTGCTTAACTATATCAACGCAAAAACGAGTTTTACCGAAGGTGGTCGACTGAACATAGTTGACCTCGAAGGTACTTAACTGTATCTGTACAAAGCAAGTTTTACTGAAGGTGGTCGACCGAACATGGTTGATCCCAAAGGGACTTAACAATTTTTGTACGAGCTAATCGCCGAAAATGGATAAACGACGAAGATTGAAACAATTCCCGAGGTCATACCCATCGTGGACTTAGCCAAAATTTCGAGCAAAAGAAGGGGAAAGTTTCATTGAGTCCCACTGATGAAGTACCAAGTACAAATACAAAAAAAAAAAAAAGAAAAAAAAAGGCTATGATCTATTGGTTATCAGGCTCCTCATTAGGCTCCTTGACAGTAACACCATCGCCATCTTCATCTTCAGCGCCATCATCATCATCTGCAGTTGAAGGTGGAAGGGTCGGAAGGTTAATATACTCAATTCTCGACCAAGGGGAGGAAGGACCTTCAGGAATGTCGAAGGCCTTTAGGAAGGAAACGTCGAGGTCTAGGTACTGGGAAATGACTTAATGATGGGTGAGGCAAAAGCTATCTTGGAAAAAGGACGTGGTTGCCTCATCTGACTTTGCCTTTTCAGCCTTCAAGTCCTCTAGCTCCTTCTTCAACGCTTCGACCTCCTTCTCCAATTTTTTCTTTTTTTTCTTTTTTTCCTTCTTCGGCTGCTCGATCTCGGTAAGAAAGTTAGCATTGATCCCCAATGCCTTCGTGAGATTGGCAATAGTGTCTTCCTTTTCCTTCTGAAGGGCCTCACCCTCCAAAGACAGCTCCACAACCTTTGTGCCGAGGTTGGAGATTTTGGAGGTGAACTTCTCAACTAGCCCTTTCTGGCTATTCAACACTTCCTGCCCCAAGTCTTCATTGGTGATTTTGTTGAGCTCGCTGTACTTAACAACCAAGCTCACAAACAGTTCCTTGGCTTTCATCAAGTTCTCCTCCAATTGACCTGGGACCAAAAACTGTTTGGCTGCGTAGGCCCGAGAATATCCACCGTATGCCAACAGCTGCAAAAAGAAAAAAAAAAAAAACTCCGAATGTGGGTCATAAGCAATAGAGAATCAAAATTTTTTCTAAGTCCTACGGGCTAAGGTTTACCTAGGCAACGTGCTCGGTCATTCAAGAAGTGAGAACTTCCTCGTTAGGTTACTCCTCGATCAGAGTTTGGATGGTGGCGTTGGTCATGATGCCTGTCGCCATCTAAAGGACCATTTTCTGACAGTCTTCAGAGAACAGATTTATGTCCCCGGTGAAGGTCCAGAAGGGCTTCCTTAGGACCTTGCCCTTTGGAATCTTTGAGTCTCGAATGGCCCTCCACCAATGGTGGTCCGTCATCCACACCGATCGGGCCCTGTCCTCTGCAAAGTCACGCCAAAGTTCCGTTATTACATTATCTCTTAGCTATTCATCTACAAGGTCTAAAATATCGAAAAATCCCAAACTCATAGATGAATGGCTAAGAGACAAACCTGGAGGAAGCTTGGCGCCCTTTCCATTAGACTCGTTAACATCCAGCACTTCAGCAAAAATATCCTTGCCTTTTCTTCTTCATCTATCCTAAGCCTCTTCAGCTGAAATCTAGCCTAACGAAGTCCCCACTGTCTCGACAACAACGTTAGGACTTAAAGGGGTTCAGTAGATGGCCGGCTCCGAGGGCAGGTCAGCACACATAGGCGTTTGATCAAGCACTTCCATGTCATTTTCGGGGGGAGGGGGAAAAGAGTCCTCCTTATTTTTCTTTGACCTCGGAGCTGAGGACGATCCAACGGGCACCTTCTTTCTCTTGGGTGCCTTTTTCTTCTGCTATTCTCCTTTCTCGGCTTGACCAAGGAAGAGACTCTTGTAAAATGCTGCTGACTTGTCACACATCTCTACAAAGAGAAAACATTAGTGTAAGTACGGAAAAATCCTAAACAACAAACTGAAAAGAAGCTTACTCTTTACAAGCGCCGAATACGTAAGTTCGCCCCAAAGAAGCATGACCAACTAGGACTTCTTCTCGTCCATGGCCGGTTTTGGCATGTCCAAGTCAGTAATATGCTCCTTGACAACCCCGAGTTCCCGAAGTACTTCTTTGGTCATGAAGCTCCATCTAATGGGGAAGGGGTAGAGAAAGCACGGGGGTACCTCGGCATCCCAGTCCGCAACAGCACAAATACGGCTACTGAACTTCTCAAACTGAGACTCCAATTCTAAATTTAATAGCTTCCTTGGGTCTACTACATTGGTGGCCAAGGTGCCCAAAGCCCATTGAGCAGGAAGATCTACCCACTTCCCATCAATCTCCATGAAGAAGTACTTCTTCTGCCACCATTGCCAACTGTTTTTGGTGTCGAAGGTGAAAGTAAATTTCTTGCTCTTGGATCCTCAAGGGAGCAAGAAGTAGAATCCCATCTTTGAGATAAGGTGAAGTTTGTAGTATTAAAGAAAGAAGACAAAATGTGGGATAATTTTGAAAACTCCACACATGCACAGGAAGGCATTGAAGTAGGCATAGGAGTTCAGAGGCATCTAATTGATGGCTATGCTGTGGAATTGGCAGAAGTCTGAAACCACCTTCGGTAGTGGATATCGAAGACCCGCCTTCAATTAAGCTCTGAAGACGGTGATCTTCTTTGGACGAGGAAGGTAGCTTGGTTCATTATGACTAGGTAGCCTAATTTTTTAGTAAAAAGGAAGAAAAAACTTGAGCCTCCACTTCGCCAACTTCTCCGAAGTCATGGAGCTCAAGTGGGAGTTAAGAGGAAGCCAGCTCTCGGGAATAGCTTTAACCGTAGCTTGTTCAGACGACATCTTCGGCGACTAAGAAACTAACCTCAGACAGATGAAGGAAAAAAAATGGGAAGAAGAATAACAACTTCGGAAATAAACCCACCTAATTCGAGAAGAAAATGGGAACTTCGGAGAATGCCATAAAACTTCGTTGGAAATCACTCCGCCACTAACAGTGCCACAAGAAAAGTTGGAAAGTAAGAGGAAATTCGAGAGTAAGAGGAATGAAGGTAAAAGAAGTGAGGAAACTCTAAAAGTAAGAGGGTTTATATAGACTGAGAGAGGAAGGCGAAGCGTCGCCATAATGACCCTTTGCAAGCGAAGGAACGTAACTGATGTAAAAGACACAACTGTTCACCAATAACCTTATGACACATGTCACATGATGCGAGAAACAATGACATGACTTCTGATATTAGCAGGCCTTTATAAGCCTAACCCGAAGTGACACGACTACCTGGTCAGAAGACGTGACAATTCACTGGCAGGCAACAAGGAGCAAGAAACTCAAGAGGGGAACTAACTCTTTGCATCTGAAGATACAACTTTGGATACATCGAGAACTCGGCTTAAGGACAGAACAACTCTTCGTAATCCGAAGATAAGGCCTTGCCAGAATAAAGAAGCCCCATTGAATGCCGAAGATACTACTTCGGCAAAAAGAAACATCTTGAACCAAAGAGATGCTTAAGGAGCCCCATTTTATGCCAAAGATACTACTTCGGCAAAAAGAAGCATCTTGAACCAAAGAGCTGCCCACCTCGAAGGGACGACCTCAGTAGAAATGAAGAATTCTAATAAATATGCTCCCAGGTTATTAGTACCGAAGACACCGCTTCGGTACTCTGGAAGGGGGGCATGTGATAGCCAAAGGGTTATCGCCCATGAGACTTTCTAATGTGCTAACTTGACACTACCCTCAGAAGCGTCATAGCCCCAACCTCAGTGGATTCTCGACACTACCCTCGGAAGGTTATATGACCAACTTTGGGAAAAAGATGGTCCTCGTCAGCCTCGGATTTGAAAAGCTACCAATCTCGAAAAAATAGATCCACCATCGGCAACAGAAGAAAAAGTCTGCCGAAGATGGTCTGCTCTTCCGAAGGGCCTTCCCCAGTAGCCCTCAGGGGTAAATCTCTGCCCAAATGGGTCTCATGGAGAAACGATAAAAACGATTAAGGAGCTTTTGACAAAGAGACCTCGTACACACCCCTACCCTTTGGCCAGAACTGCTTACGGCTAGTTGGAGATACCCGTCTAAAAAGGTACGGACCAAATCTAGCTGAACACGTGTCATGATCTAGATAGGCTATGCAAAACGGCCTCCTCCCTCCACCCTCCTATAAATACTTATGAGGGTCCTTGGTAAAAACAACGGGACTCTCTCTTTCCTGCTCTCTACTCTTAACAATTTCTTTCCCGTATACTGACTTGGGCATTGGAGGCTCCTCCCTCGAAAACATATTCTGGGGAGCTCCTAACCCACGTTCTTCAAAGTCTTGCAAGTATCTTTTTATCGAAAGTTTCCCCTTCAAGCAAACATTTCATACAACGAGGATGCCGCCAAGCATCATAAAGTATTTACACTTGAAATCAAGCATGAGAGCAAGAATATCATCTAATGTAAAGGAATTCAAGTTTTGGAAATTCTACATCAATATCTCAATTCTCCACAACTTCAGGCCTATTAACATAGAAAATGTGAGTTAGGCATGTTACAGTTCAAATCTTTACATAAAATTTAATTATAGGATGTATAGATGTAGTTAGGTAACCTGTAAGATAATATAGGGAAGAATTATCGTTCGTGTGCTGCAATTATATGACATGCAAATTGATAAGACGTGCTTTAAGTATCAACAAGATAAAAGTTATGTTAAAGATCCAACCTGTCAGTATGTTAAAAGAGGACCGTAAGAGTCAATTATATATGTTAAGAATTAGAGAAAGTGAGTTGAAGATTGTGGTTACAATAATTAACCCCAACAAAAATGATGGAGGGCCCACTAAAATAAGGCCAAAAAGAAATATTTGTGAAGCCGAAGAAAAACAATTAAATGGGAAATAAATGTACGAGAAAAAAGCATAAGTTTGATGGCCCAAACAAAATTGAGGCCTAACACAAGGTGGGCCAGTCCAAAAGGGGCAAAAAGTTAACACGAGTGCAATAAAGGTGAGCAAATAATCCAAGTCCATTTTAATTTGGGTTGTTAAAAAAGAAAATTAAGGTCGATGTACATTTAAATGGCCCAATAAAAAAGAGAAAAATGTTATTGGACCCCATACTATTTAATTGCCCAACGAAAAGTAAAAAACAATGCCTTAAATGGCCCAAATTAATAATGAACCAGTGAATAAATGGAAGCCCAAAATAAATAAAATACCTGACCCGACTTTAATGTAATAGAAGACATGAATTAGAAGCAGTGGCGCAATTGTTAGCTTCATAAGGTTAGTTGTCTAACTGGAAATCACTGAAGAGAGCAAGACATTCAACAGCATGCTGATCATAGAAGAGGAACATGAGATGTAATTTAAGAAGGTATAAAATCTTTTAGAAAACCAAAACGCATCACTTTTGAAATCATCAATCTCTCTCTCTTCCCTCTCCGATGCTCTCACTTCTCTCTAGAAGTGATGCTGAAATCTAGGTATTTGTTGCATCACCGATAGCCGGATGAATTTTCCAGCACCATCGTCACCATATGCAATGGTTTTTGTCCAGAAATTTGCAAACTGTAGATCAATAGATTCCTCTTTGTCTGATCTTTAAGTTTCTCCAAATCTTTTTCTAAAATTCCTTTCGAAATGGACTAGATCTGCAGTCAAAGGCTGGGTAAATATTTTCGTTCTGGGATATATGAATCACTTTAGAATTTTTATTTTTCGATGCCAAACGGATGATGTTTTCTAGTTCCGTTCTAGCGTTGAATCACTTTCTAATACTTCCACAACCAGAAATAAAAGAGCCACCGTCGTTTTGTGTTTTCTTCAACATTTTTTTTAACAATAATCCATGAAATACTTCTTACACTCATCCCTAGGTTTTTCTAACCCAATTTTTAGTCATAGTTCTGATTTTTTTGTAGATCAGTTCTGCTAGGGTTTGAAAATGATTTTTTTTTTCAAAAAAAAAACTTAGTTGTGTGGGTTGTAAGTAAAGATGGGCAGAAGGATGATGTATGAGGATAGAATGCAGATGGCAAATCTATAGTAGCTACCCCACCAGAGGGAATGTGCGTCACCAACCTGCACTTACTTCCTTCATAGGGCTTCATAACATAAGGTGCTTTACATATTCCATTTCACCTTCTACCCAATAGTTTATACATTCTCAGAGAACTGATTTGAGTCCTAACACGTCTGTCTGTCTGCATATTTTCTGTGATATACATTTACATCTACGATGGAAGGAATAAAACAATGAAGGTGCATTGTATCCTGCATGTTTAATATTTCAAGTTGTTCATAGGCTAGAGTTATTGCTGTCGCCTAGAAAAGCTAGGATATTTAGAATGTGTGGTATTTAAAAAAACTTGATTATTATTTTCTATGTTTCTATATTATAAACTTAATTCTATTGAAAAAGTTAGAATCCTCATTAACCATATGGGAAAGGCAATGCATATGTAATTTGACTAAAAAAGGTTAGGCATAAAAGATGGGCAACAAAATAATAATAATTTCATAGAAACTGAAAAACCATTAGATGCATGCCCTCGTAGGAAATAAAATTGAACAACTAAAACAAAGAAGCACTATCTTCAAAGGAAAAAGAAATGTAACTAAAGACCTTTAATCATAAATGTCCATATACGAAGAAGTTGCAACCTGCCATAAGACTAAGCTCGAAATGGGTTTGGATGGGTTTAGTGAGGTTATTCTATTAGTTTATGAACTTGGTGGGTGGATTGAATTAAGTGTTGATGTTGGTCCTTGAATCTCGCACTTTCCTGCAAATCCAATTACTAAATTAGTAAATGCAATGACATAAATCTTTAGGCTAGGAAGGAAGAAAAATTGGAGTGTATAACTAGTAAAGTTACCTTCTTCACAATTAGAAAAAAATGAAGTAAGCTTCTTGTTTTTTAGGTGAAATAACCTTCTTCACAGTTAAAACACACAAACACATTTGAATAAAGTTAAATTGGAATGGAAACTATTTGTTTTTATGCTAATTATTGTTTTTTCGGTGTGTCCCTTACCGGTGATTCTCTTGCTATGAATATGCATTATAAAAGATTGTTAATAACAACAACAAAAGAGTTTATTAGTAAAAAAGAAAAACTAAAATATCTGTTTTGAATTGTCATCTTCCTTCCTGCTGTAGTTGCATGTGTAAATTGGAAATGAAATATCTGCCTAAGTTAGTATTGGGAGTTACATATATTGTTAATGTTACAAAAATAGTAAGTAGAACTAAAACTATATAACCTATTACTGGTGTAGCTGGATGGTGTAGAACCAAGAATTGAGGTGGGTGAGTGTTGTGCCTATTATGGAAAACCAACAAAACCTCTACTTTGGAAGGTCTGGTAGTGGACGATGAAATGAATTGGAAATTCTGGGAAAGGGAAAAAATGTAAATGACTGTGACATATATATCTACTTTTTGTAGCTGACGGTTAAATGATGATAACTGGCATAGTGGACAAGGATGAACGTGGGTTCAAAGGCTCACCTCTAACTACGAAAAAAAAGGAAAAGTAACTGGCATAGAAATTGTGGATTGAAAAATAAATTAATATATGTGCAAAAATAAAATTCTAGAAAATTTTAGGAAGTGGGCTTGAATCAAATAAGAAGAAAAAAAATTGGAAATGGGGTATACGTGGCATACTCGTAGTCGTAGAACATATGGCAACAATATAAATTCATGTAAAATGGGGCAAAGTCAAATAGGGAACCAATGTTTGTCAGACACAAGTAAACTGTTCGGGGTAATTTAGGAAATGATCATGTCATACTGTGCTAAATTGTGAAATACATGTGTTGTGTGCTAAAATTTTTCTGATTTAAAAAAATGTAAAACATGAAAAAATATATATTATAGATTTTGAAATCAATTGCCTTTGTTTTAATTATTTTTCATAATGTTCACACGGTGAATTAAATATGAAAAAAAATTGCCTTCTATCTAATTTTGTTTTGGATGAATTAATGTGCGTCACTAGATTCGTTTTCCTTTATCGATCTTTTCCAATTTCATCCTCTCCCCATCAAATGTCTGTACTCTACATCTTTTTTGTCACTTTTCCGTCATATGTTATCTTGATTGTTAGGTGGATGGTCGTCAAAGCAAGAAAAACTGTTACCACCTCAACAAATGGGAAAATTACAGTATAAAAGCATAATGGTTATAAAACATTATATAGTGTAATTTTCATCATAGTGAATGAAATGTGAGGGGTAAAGTGAATAATCTACACCTCCCTGAAAGATTACAATGGTTACTTGGTACTAAAGGGAGCTCTAAATGATTGCTTGTTTTACAAGTAATCTATAGGTCTTATTGTAAGATTTCAAGACTTAGGTACTCAATTGTACAACTCAAAAAGAGAGATTTTGGAAGGATTTGAATGGTATGAAAGCAATTTTTAGAGGCTAAATTGCATAAAGAAAATGAAAGTTATTATTTAAAAACCTAGGACAACTAGGTGTACAATTGTTCACAAAAATAACTTAAGGATGGATGATTTTTGACAAGAGTCAGAGGTGGCCATTTCTAGCATTATCCCAGCCTTTTATTTACAGGTTCTAAGGTCAAAAAAGTGGGCTAAAGATTAACTAAGAAGTCTTTACTTAAGACATACTTATAGTGACCTAAATGAGGGTTAAGGTTAAACTAATCAAGCCAAGTGAAATATCTTGATTTCTTGTCATTTCTTGCCCATTTTTGTCCCCCACTAGGCACAACTTATTCCTTAGCTCCTTCATAAGCTTTCATAGCCACCATAGCCCAATCTCCCAAGAAATCACAAACGAAGGCAATCTGATACAACAAGAAAGAGAAAAGCCCTAATTTTCAGGTTTATTGTGTATCTCTTGAAGCTTTTAGCCTTCATAGCTTAGGTAAGGGTTTTATCTTTATGTTTCATGGTTTTTTACTGTTCTAAGATGATTATCAAGCATCCGTGAAGGTAAGACCATGCTTGGAAAAAATCAAAAAGCTCAAGGAACCAAGTATAGGTTAAGGGGGAGTGCATGAACAAGTTCCAGCCTTACTATTTTTCATGCACTAAGATGACAGTGTTTACAAGGGTTTCTAGAGCCTAAGTTAGTATTAGCTAAGACCAATTAACCTCCTAAGACCAAGCATTAGCTTAAGGAGGGCTGCCATAGTGATTACATATTGTTTATTTGATTGTTTATGGACTAACCCTAATGGTGTATTGCTAACAGCATTGCATTTGATTATGTTCTGTTTGTTTGTGCATTTGAATGGCTATATTTTTGTATATGTGCTTTGTTTTTGTGTTTTTATGTCTTTGGATTTCAGGTATGTTTTTTGGAATTCAAGTTTCTAATGATAAGCCCTTACTAAGTTTCTTCAAAGAGACTTACCCCCTTTCTATCCATTTCAGAAGCACCTGAAAGAGAGCATTCAAAATAATAGCTGTAATTTGAATTTCTCTATGAAATTTTAGGTATATTAACTTCCATATGTTTAGTTGTAAACTGGAAAATTTCATGATTTTTGGAGCACATTAGCTATTTTCAGTAATAGTACTTTCTGCCTTACGCAGCAGCTAGTCCCTTCAAGTTTCTAGAGTGCTTAGTGCTTTTGAAGTTCTCCAAGAAGCTTAGTATACGTATTAACTAAGTTATTGTCATGTATGTGGTACATAAATGCATGTAAATGGTTTGGGTATGTTGTATGTGTAGTGTGAGAAGGATATAAGGATCAATGGAGTGTGGTTTGAAGTGTGTATAAAATGTTGTCCATATGGTGTTTATGGGCTGTTTTGATGGCACTTTTATGAATAATGGTTAGAAGGGCTCTAAATTTAGGGGAATGGTTTTCCCATGTGTATAAGACATATATGGACACTACCAAGTGGGTTTTGCATCTGGAAATGAAGTGTATGAATATTATGAAATTTTGTATGGGTATACTGGTCAATAGTAGCTAAAATTTGGTACCCTATACTCCAGCTACCATAACTATCTATACATAAAGAATTTAGATATGAAATTTTAACCACACTTAGAACACTTCAAGAGCAATAACTTGGCTTTTGAATCACTAGATTTGGTCCCCTGTAGCTAGAGTTATGGTCTGTCAAAATTGGCTGATTTTGCCAAGCACTGTTCATATGGTCATTTTTACTCGGTTAAGTGTAAAATCCATAATTGTAACCTTAGATGGATTTAATGTCTCAAACCTATTTCCCCATGAAGGTTTAAGGGTATTAAAGGGTTTAAAACCTTTAGGGCATAGGAGAACATGGGTAGAATTTGAGTTGGACATAGTGTGAAAATTTGAAAAAAAAAAATGCACACCGATAGCTTCATGTGTGTATATGATTGTACATGCACTTGGGGATTTTACTCAAATTTTATATCGGCTAGGAATAAAGAATTTCATTGTCATCATTATTTCTAGATAAAATTGTATGTGAATATGTGTGTGATAGTTGGACCAATATACACATCTTTGCATAATAACCAAGAGGGCCACTTGGGTAAACATAGTGCACATGTTCTGCTTGGCTACAGAACATGGACTGCCTAGGGCTTGAGCTCACTAAAATTGATCACTGTATTTAAATACTCAGAGTGGTAACATAAACCAAGATTGGACAATCCATCTTTTACCTCCATTAGCAAATGTCACGCTTGGTGAAACCTAGGCGGCCAATCTAGCAATTGCCAATATCCGATCAACCTCAAATCCATCTTTTACCGCATGAACGTTTGATCAATTTCTTGATATACTAACGACCAAGACAATGAACTTGGATTAGGTGCTAACATACTTGTGGCCTTTTCTCTGTTTTCTCCTATAAGTTTTCCTTTAGCAATAGCAAGGTTAGCTCTTTCAATCAAAGCTAAAGGTTTTGTGTCAAATTCCTTCCTATCCATCTATTAGTCTGTGTTGTTTATTGACTAAAGGCATTTGAAACTAAAGGACAAAGTAAGGTTTTACCAGAAATTGTCCAAGTTGAGTCAGGTTTAGGTTACGAAACAAATTGCACGGTGAGTTCTTCTTCGATTCTTTGTGCGGTGGCGATGGATGGACGAGTGGCGGTTGGGTTGCAGTGGGCTTTGGAAGGGCGGGCCACGGACAGTGACGAGAAGATCTCGGTGTTGGAATTAAAAGCTCATTAACCAACTATTTTGCAATATGGGAGGAATGGTTTTCTTGTTATTCAATGCAAGCTCATGGTTTTAAATAGCCTTACATAGAAGAAATAAAAACAAAATAGACTATATCCATGTTCAAAAACATGGATAACGAGCTTGGAACCAAATAATAATTTCATGGGAACTAAGGATTATGACTACGTGAAATAAATCATATCCTAATAAATATCTTAACAAATTGCCAGCTAAGCAAAGCTTCTCTAGCATATCTTCCATTAAACTGTTTGCACTAGTGCAATCAGTTTACATTAGGCATCAAGCACATCCCCAGCAGTCCTCGTTGCTTCTCAAATACTTCAAGCTTTAAAGGTTTTCTCATGATGTTTGCAACTTGATTCTATGTACTGCAGTGAACAAGTTTCAATGTTCTATTTTTGGTAAGGTCACGAAGGAAGTGGAAATAAACATTAATGTGTTTGCTTCGCCCATGAAGCACTAGGTTCTTTGATAGTTTAATGGTTGAGCTATTATTACAATACACAGTGGTGCTCCCATGTTGAATATGCCCCAGCTTCTCAAGAACTCTTCACATCCAAACTCTTTGACATGCGCAGAAAGCAACAACAGTAAATTCTACTTCACTGGTAGACAAAGTAACTACTGGTTGCTTCTTAGAAGACCGTGAAACTGCACCTAAACCTAGCATAAAAACATATCCAGAAGTGCTTCTTTGATCATCTAGATCTCCTGCATAATCACTGTCTGTGCATGCATCAAGCCTTTTACTCTCATTTTCTTGTACAAAATTCTCATGTCAATCCAGGAACAGTAGGACTGTTAGATGAATTATTTTCCTTCATACCAAATTTTTCTATCTCTTCCCTTGCATATTTCCATTGAAAAATATATATACCATCCTTATTTTGAATTACCTCAACTCCAAGGAAACAATGCACTCTACCAAGATCAGACATATCAAATTTCTTTTTCATAAACTTCTTGAATTCTTCAAACATATTCTTATTATTGCCAGCAAATAAAATCATCCACATAAAAGCTAACAATGAGGATGTTACCTCTTTTTAGTTTCACGAACAAGGTATGTTCAAAAGGATATCTCTTGAATCTTTCCCTAATGAAGTAGGTTTCAATGCAACTGTACCAGGCTTGTAGAGCCTGTTTAAGACCATACAAGGCTTTTTTTAACTTGTACACCTTCAGTTCGGCACCGTTCTTTTCATAGCCTTGAGGTTGATCAACAAAATCTACTTCTTTCAAATCACCATGCAAGAATGCGCTCTTTATGTTTAACTGATAAATATTCCAACCTTTTTTAGTAGTAAAAGAAATTATTATTCAGATGGTATCCCATATAGCCACATGCGCAAATAGTTCGGTGTAATCTACCCCATATTACTGAGTGTACCCCTTTACGACAAGTCTGGCCTTGTACCTATTGACTTCTCCAGTTTCATTCAACTTTGCCTTAAAAATCCATTTTACTTTGATGGTTTTGGCTCTTGTTGGTAGGTTAGTCAGTTTTCATGTATTATTTGTTTTCTATCACCTTTATGTCATTATCCATGGCAATCCTCAATTTGTTGCTTTTGATGGCTTCTTCAAATATGGCTAGATCGGATGTGGAAGAAAACATTGCCAGATTTTATATTTCTTCTTTTTCTTCTTCTTCTTCTTTTGACAACCCTTCTCCACTTACAAAATCTTTCATCCACATGGGTGGTCTCTTTATCCTCTATTTTTCTTGAGTCTCCCCTAGTGACTAACTTGATGATGAGTCGATTGTTTCTTCTCCTTCTGAAACATCAACTTCTGCACTTTCGCCTTCACTTTGAGCATGTATATATTTTCCTTCTTTATTTTCTACAGGATTTCTTTCCTAATCCTAGCACTTGTCTTCCTTGAAAACCACATCTTTACTGACTATGATACATTTGGTTGATGGATCATAAAGCTGGTATGCCTTTGACTCTTTACTTACCCCAAACATGATGCACCTAATGCTCTTATTATCTAGCTTCTTTCTATTAGCATCTAGTATGTGTATGTGTGCAACACAACCAAATACTTTGAAATAATGAATTGCTGGCTTGATGCCGCTCTATGCTCCCTTGGGCATCATTTCTTTCACCACCAGGGTAAGACTTCGATTAAGAATGTGCACTGTCCAATTTACTGCCTTGGGCCAGAAACATTTTGGAACTTGTTTCTTCAACAGCATTGCATTGAACCATGTTCTTTATGATTCTATTCTTCCTTTTTGCTATGCCGTTTTATTGAGGGGTGAAGGCTGTGGTCAATAGCCGCTTTATACCATGTGATCTGCAAAATAAATTGAATTCCTAGGAGGTGAAATCTCCTCCCCTATCTATTCAAAGATACTGAATTTGATCTTCTATCTTCTTTTCAACAACAATTTTAAAATGTTTAAATGAAGCAAAAGCCTGAGACTTTTTAGATAGGAACGACAACTAAGTCTTTCGACTGAGTCATCTATAAAAGTAATTATGTACCTTTTTCCACTGCTTGATACAAGCATGATTGATCTACAAATGTTTGAGTACACTAATTGGAGTCTGCAAGTTGTTCTCTAGAAGCTTTGCTTTGGTATTGACTTTTGATGTTGCTTCTCGATCATGCAATCTTTGCACAGTTCACTAAGTGCTTACATCTCTGGAAGCCCTTTCATCGTCCTTTTGCATTGTAAAGTTCTCAACCCCTTAAAGCTGATATGGCCATAATGACAATGCTATAATAGTGTGATACTTTCTAAAGTGGTCTTGAAGCAACTTATGTCCTTAGTCATCATTGTTGCGAGCAGCGTAAATGTCCTGTTGGTGGTCATTTTTATAACATGATCAGACCTTTTTCTGGGTGATGAATCTGGCACATATTATGTTGAATGTTGATCGAGACTTTTTTCTTTTGTAGCTATCCGATGCTTAGTAAGTTGTTTTTTTAGGTTAGGTACATAGTACACGTCAGTGATCATTTGTGCACTCCATTAATATGTAGTCTCACATTGCCTCGCCCACGTACCTTCATTTTGGTGTTGTTGCCTAGTTTTACAGACTGCCAAAACTGCTTATTGATGTCTGTAAACCATTCTTTATTGCCACTCATGTGATTGTTGTATCCTAAGTCAAGGAACCAAGCCTCTTCATTCTTCACACCATTGAGCTCAATATGCGACACAAGCATCATCTCTTCAGTTTCATCTAACTTTGCATAGCATGTGTCTCTGTCTAGTTAGGACATTCATACTAAAAGTGCCCTAATTTGTGGCACTTGTAGCATTCCACCAGTGATTTGTTAAATTGCTGCTTGCCACCTCCTCTTTCTCTGCCTCTAAATCCTTTTCTTCCCTTACATCAAACATCATTTCTATCTTTGACAGGCACCTTCAAGACCCGCTCCTCATTGGTATGACCACGCATCCTTTGTTGATGAACAAATAGGCTACTTTGTAACTCATCAATAGACATGGTGTTAAGATTGTTAGATTCTTAAATAGAGCATAGCACATAATCGAATTTGGCAATCATCAATTTGATAATTTTCTCAACAATCACAAGTTGTTCCATTTTCTTACCATGGGCCTTCATTTTTTTAACAATAGTTAAGGTGATAGAAAAATACCCATTAACCTTTTCTCCGTCTTTCATATGTAGCACCTCAAATTCTCTCTGGAATGCTTGTAATTGGGCCATCTTCACCTTTATAGGACCTCGATATTTCTACTTTATGGAATCCCAGATATCTTTGGTCATCTTCTTATTAACGATTGTCTTTATTATCTTGCTATCAATGGCCTGAAAAAAGTAATTCATTACCTTAAGATTCTTCTACTTTGCATCATTAATAATTTTTCATTGTCCTTCAGAAATTACAATGACAAAATTTGTGTGAATGACTGAATGCCTGATTTTCTATTCTGTGTACATTATATAGACTTTACAAAAATGTTGTACATGGAAAGTAAATAAGTCTCTACATGAGTTTAGCCCTATACATGTAAACTATAATCTTGGTCATAATGTATTCTAAATAAAAAGAAAGTAAAGAAAACAATTATAAGGAAAAAAAATTTGGACAGCTGTTTACTATTAAGGAAAGAAGATTTGGATTGATCAATAAGCATCAATTTGCTACTTAGGAAGTAATGTCGATGACGAGTAAGGGCCTTGGTGAAGATATCTGCAATTTGTAATTCAATGGAAACATGTGGAAGAGTGATAACATGAGCTTCATAGGCTTTACTAATAGAGTGAAAGTCCACCTCAATATGCTTTGTGCGTTCGTGATAGACAAGATTGGATGTGATCTGAATAGCACTTGTATTATCTGCATATAGAGGTGTAGAATCAGTTTCAAAGAAATCTAGCTCAGCAAGCAAACCTCGAAGCAAATGATTTCAGAACAAGCAAGGGACATCGCCCGGTACTCAAATTTCATAGATAACTTAGAAACTCTATCTTGCTTTTTGCTCTTCTAGGAGATTAATGCATCACTTAAAAACACGCACCAACTAGTGATGGAACGACGGGTATCAACACAATCAACCCAATCCACATCACTCTACGCAGCAAGACAAGTAGAATTGTTTGTAGAAAAGAATAAGCCACATGTAGAGGTGCCTTGGACATAGTGGATGATCCTATAAACAGCAACCATATGGAGATGATGAGGAGTCTGGAGGAACTGACTGATTTGCTATACAACAAAAGAAATATCTGCTCTAGTAATGGTGAGAAAAATGAGACTACCCACCAACTTCCGATACAAACTAGGATCAACAAGTAAGTCACCCTCCTCTTTACAGAGGTTGACATTTAATTCCATTGGAGTATCAACAAAAGTAGCTTCTTGTAGACCAGTTGTAGCCACCAAGTCACTAGCATGCTTATGTTGAGTGAGGGAAATACTAGAGGAACTACGATGCACCTTAAGAACAAGAAAATATGTAAGAGGACCAAGATCTTTCATATGAAAAGATTCTGAGAGATAATTCTTGAGTTGGCCAAGTAAAGGAAAATTAGAACCAGTGATCACAATGTCATCAACATAAACCAAAAGAACAACAATTCCCATATCTGATTTCCAAAAAAAAAAGTATCATAGTGGCTTTGTTTGAATGAGAATTACAATAAGGTGGTGCGGAATTTATCAAACTAGGCCCTTGGAGCTTGTTTGAGACCATAAAGAGAACGACGAAGCTTACATACATGTGAAGTTGGAGAGGAAAACAATCCTGGGGGCGACTTCATATAAATACACTTTTTGAGATCTCCATGCAGAAAAGCATTTTTGACATCCATTTGATGTAGTGGCCAATCATTGAAAGCAGCAATCGTACGAATCATACGAATCATAGTCATTTTGGCCATTGGAGCAAAAGTCTCTTCATAATTGACACCATATTCCTGATTATTCCCAAGTGCAACAAGCCAAATGATCCAAACTTCCATTTGATCGAACCTTGACTAAGTAAACCCATTTACAGCCTAGACGTACAACAGTAGGAAGACATAGCTCAATGTCCCAGGTGTGATTTGCCTCTAGAACAGCAATTTCTTCCTGTATAGCTTGCCTTTAGCATTCATGCTTAGCAGCATGTGAGTAGCATATGTGAATATCAAAATTGGACAATGCAGCAGTAGGAGCTGAAATAGAACCTCCAGTATTGGAAGAAGGAAACCCATACCTATCTGGAGCTTCAAACACTCGAGAAGAGCGACGCAGTAAAGCCTTTAAAAGTGCTGCATCTGACTGGTTCTAGAGCGTGGTAAGATTAAATATCAAAGGAGTCACTGGAAGAGATTATGGGTGAGAGTGTCTTGTATACACAATACCTGGTTTAAAGCGAGAACTGACTGGAGGAAGTGAGATTTACGGCTCAAAGAAGGGAAGAACCACAATAGAAAAAGAGAACAACAAGGACACAGGAAAGAAATGTTGATCTTCAAAGAAAATAACATTTCAAGAAATACATGTATGATGTAATGTAGGATCATAACAAATAAACCCTTTTTGACACATATTGTATCCCACGAAAGCACATCAAACATATTAAACAGATAATTTGTGTCACTCATGGGGAAGTTAATGAACAAAACACACGCAACCAAAGGTACGGAGGTTATCATAACTAGGTTGCTTAGCAAATAGACGGAAGTAAAAGGACTCCATATGTAAGACTTGAGAAAGTAAACGATTAATCAAGTAAGT
Source organism: Aquilaria sinensis (assembly GCA_005392925.1). NCBI lineage: Eukaryota > Viridiplantae > Streptophyta > Magnoliopsida > Malvales > Thymelaeaceae > Aquilaria > Aquilaria sinensis. Next base: position 21,385 of record SMDT01001145.1, on the reverse strand, counting down.
AGCAGTTTTTAGAACCTCAACCCAAAACATGGATGGAACATAAAATTCTAACAAAAAAGTACGCACCACATCTAGAAGATGATGATTTTTATGTTCGATGACTCCATTTTGTTGAGGAGTAGAGGGACATGAACGTTGATGAATAATGCCCTTAGAAGCCAAGAAAGCATGAAACTCAATAGACAAGTATTCACCACCGGAATCTGTGCGTAATGTCTTAATAAAAGCAGAAAATTGAGTCTCGACATACGCAAAAAATTCAGTGAAAGTACAAAAGACCTCAGATTTAGGGTGAAGAAAGTAGACCCAAGTAAATCTACTATGATCATCAATGAAAGTCACATAGTGTTTAAATTTTTCATGTGAAGTAACCGAGGAAGGTCCCCAAACATCACTATGGATAAGATCAAAGCAATGTGTTACTCTACTAGCATGTGAAGGGAAAAGAAGAGTTTTGCTTTTACCAAGTTTCCAAGAAGTACACTCAATAGATAAAGAAGAATGATTTTTATGACCTAGTCAATCAGAGTTCAATACATAAGATAAGATTTGAGTATTGGGATGGCCTAGATGACGATGCCACATCATACTAAGCTCTGAAACATCATTACACGCAAATGACTTAATAGAGGAAACCGAAGAAGAATTTGGAACAGCCAAAACTAGTGGAAACAAGCGACCCACTTTAGGTCCCTTCATGATCGACTCCTCCGTAACCTAGTCATACACAACACAACCAGCATTAGAAAAATTAATAGCACAATTGTTATCAACTAATTGACCCACAGAAATAAGATTTGTGGAAAGCTGAGGAGCAAGAAACACGTCAGTGAACTTAGAAAATGCATCTCCCACAGCAATGATTGACAAGGAACTGTCATTGGTAGTCTGAATAGCAAATTTACCAGTGCAAGGACGAACATGACATAAGGCAGTAGGAGTATTTGTCATGTGATTTAAGGCACCAGAGTCCATATACCAGAGTTTAGTCGAGGCTTTACCTTGGAATCCCATAGCTAATAATGCTGAAACTAGCATCTATTGCACCATTTCAGGTGTACAATAATTCGTTGGAGAAGAAGTAGAAACTGAAGGAACAATAGAAGAAGAGCCAGAATTGGCAGAAGGTATAGTAACAGAAGTCTGAAATGCTTGGGCCTGACGATTCTGAGGGCGGATGTTACATTCTTTGATAATGTGACCCTTCTTCTTGCAATAAGAGTAATATTTCTAAGGGCAATTAACAGCAATATGCCTGTACTCCTTGTAGTAGAAACTGTATGCTTTTAGAGTTCACATGTGGTCCACATTTTTTGACAGCATAAGCCACAGTCACTGATCCTGAACTGCCATGGGATTACACCAAAGTAGCTTGAGTATTAGGACGTTGTTCTTCATGGAGTAACTCACCAAAATAGACATCAAGGGAAGGAACAGGAGATCGATTTAGCAAGGAGGATCAAATAGATTCAAATTCAAGATGTAGTTTCAAAAGAAACTGATCATGACAACTAGTCTCATGAAGGTTCTAAATGATGGAGAGTGTGACAAGAGGAACATCTGCCGTAACTAGATCAGCAGATTCATTCCAAAGTGCCAAAAAACTCGAATAGTAGTCTTGGATGGAAAGAGTGTCATGTTGAAACGTGCTAATCTCATGCTCTAACTAAAAATGATGAGCAGCATTGTCTTGATGATAAACCATATTTAAATACACCCACATGCTTTGTGCAGTGCGATAAAGCCTTAAGTTTGTGACAATATGTGGCTTGACCGAGCCAAGGAGCCAAGACATAATCCGAGCATCAAGCACAACCCATGAAGGAGGAGACTCTAGATACTTGGATTTGTCCGAATCAAGAGCACAATCTGTGCCATCAATATGACCCTAAAGATCTTTTCCTTTGAGGAAAAACTCAAATTGAAAAGCCCAAGTAGAGTAATTTTTGCCTGTAAACTTGACACATATAGGTGCTAAATCCATCTTAAATAGCTGTAGAAATGCTGAAAGAAATTAGAAAGGACCACCGAAAGAGTAACAACAAATGACCAGAGAAGGGTCTTGCACAAAAACAATTGGGACAACACCGAAGACACCGAGAAAATGATAGAAGATCATCGAAATAGAAAGTTTACGTCAAAACCAGAATAGAAGCTATTGAGAAGAAGAGCTTGTCAAAACGGCACCAAGATACCGAAGCTGAGAAAGAAAAATTAGACTAAAGAGCACTTAAGTTGATAGTTGATGGCTCTGATACCATGAAAAAATTTGTATGAATGATTGAATGTTTGATTTTCTATTCTATGTACATTATATAGACTTTACAAGAATGTTGTACATGGAAAGTAAATAAGTCTCTACATGATTTCAGCCTTATACATGTAAACTATAATCTTGGTCATAATGTATTCTAAATAAAAAAAGAAAGTAAAGAAAACAATTATATGGAAAGAAGATTTGGACAATTGTTTGCTGTTAAGGAAAGAAGATTTGGACAATTGTTTACTATCCATTGACATGCAACTCCTTCTATCACCTCTGGAACTCCATTCTTGATCAATCATCAATACTCTTTTGACTTCAGAAAATTCTCCATGAACATGGCCTATTGATCATAATGACCATCGAACCTGGGTATGGCGGGCAAGACGAAGTTACTCTCTGTTGCCATCTCAAGCTCACAAGTGTTCCACTTATACTTAACTTAAGAAATTGTAGTTTCTTAACTCTTAACCACGCTCTGATACCAGAATGTTGGAATTAAAAGCTCATGCACCAACTTTTTTGCAATATAGAAGGAATGTTTTTATTGTTATTCAAAGCGAATTCATGGCCTTAAATAGCCTTACATAGGAGAGATAAAAACAAAACATGGATAACGAGCTGGTAACCAAATAACAATTTCATGGCAAGTAGGGATTATAACTATGTGAAATAAATCAGATCCTAACAAATATCTTAACAAATTGCCAACTAAGCAAAGATTCTCCAACACTCGGTGGGGCTAGATTGTGAGTTCTTCTCCCTCTTAATTAAACCTCACCCTTCGTTGTTGGCGACATTCTAAGATGGCTTGGGATGGTGGTTAGAAGCTATAGAGAGAGGCTGGGACCGGTTGCAAAGGCCAAAGAGATAGACTGCTGATTGGTCTTTATATTGTAAAATTTGATTGGTCTGCATTTAGCATTATACCTCATTGCTCCATTGAGATCTTAAACTTTATATCCTTAAGGCTTCTTTCCATTTTAGTCAAAATGCATGCATGATGGGTATGATGAATGCAGGGACTATGAATAATCTTTTCCTTCACCCTGAACTAATATGGTTGGAGAACAAGTTTTAATAGTCGATAACTCTTTTTTGGATGCGGTTGCGAGTTTTAATTGACTTTTTTTATTTGTACCACCACTAACAAAAATTTCCTTTTACACAATAATGAAGAAATAGAGTTGTATAAATAATCTGTAGACTATAACAGGATGAAATACATATGTCTTGAAGAGAAAAAAAAAAGGGACAGGTAATTCTGGACATATGACCTACTGAAAAGAATCTAGTCGGATCTTAGTTTCTTAAGGATTTAATTTCTGGCTTTGCACCAATGCTTGGATTTTGTTGATTGCTTTTTTTTCTTTTTTTAAGATTAAAAAACATGGTTAGAAGCTCATTGCATAAAACTTCTTTGACTTATTCATTTGCTAGTATTTACTTGTTTGAGTTTTATATTTATGTCAAGCACTAAAACATGCACTATCTATTTCTTAAGTATCGCATCACATTCTGTTGTAGAGGCTCTCCTTGATGACTAGAATCTTGAACCGGATATGTATCTTTTACATTCCTTAGATAGCCCATTTGTTCTTCCTAGTACTTATGATATATCTCCCTCAATAATAGTTTCATATTTCCACCTTTGGTATGTTATATTTTTAGCATGGGAAATGTTTTTTTCTTTTTTAGTACCAGGTGAACAAGTGCATATTTTAGCTTGCTTGTCTGCACATAAACAAAAGACATAAATTATTACCCCCTTCAAAGTTATTGCATTTATAAGAAAAAGTTGAACAGCGAGGGGTGTTGAAAAACAAGGATCAAAGGTTTTTATTTTTTTTCTCTGTGACAAGTCAATGTGTTCTTGTTGTATTGCATTTATTTACATGATACAGGTGGCATGGTAGAATATAAAGTCAAAACATAACTATTTCTTTAAGTACAATTAAAGTGCCTTCATTTTTTGAATATCTATATGTTCTTCATTTCTACTATGGTTGGTCAATATAGTCGTTTATTGGTTATAGTTACACGATAATGTTTTACTATTACACCAAAAGGTAAAGCTCCTAAAATTTTTATTTTGCTATCATTCATTTATGTTTCTTTCTTTATTTTTTTTCTGATGAAGATTTTTTCAAATTATGATTTTCACGCCACCATGACGTCTCACCAACTATTTTGCCTCTCCTAGGAGCTTGGTTGAATTTAATATACATGAACATTCGAAGCATTTGCTCTTTGTTTTTGTTTTTCTAACTTCTCATTTGCAGCCCATTTTGTCTTTTATTTGTTTTCTTTGTGCAAGTTTTGATTATGATGTTACCGATTGCAAAATTTTGATTCAGCCATGGTCTAGGTCAACCCAATATGCAAGAGTTAATTCTTCAGAAAATCTGGACATTAGGGTGGTGGCTAATCTGTGCTTAATCCCTTAATATGACCTATTATTTTCTAACTTATCAATTTGACTATGGTTTGTGACCTTGGAAATACTTGGATGAGATTCTATCACTGTAAAGTGGATCTATCACAAACAACAATGATGCAGGCAACAGTAATTTTTAACTACTCTAGTGATGGCGAGATATTATTTGTTACAAATTTTGTGTTACAGTTGGCGATGTAAACAATGTAGATTTTGCTAATTTCTTGTTATGGTATGCATTATTTGTTTCTTTGGTTATTTTTTTCTGGTTTATTTGATTCTTTGTTCTGGGATTTGTAGGTACTCCAAAGTTGACATTCCCTTCATAAAAGTTACTTTACCTTACGATGCTGAAGCTCATATGTTTTGTTATGGATCAAGTTTGCATCTGTAATTTTTTTTTGTCAAAGTTATTCTTTATAGGGTTGTACATTCGATTGGTTTAGTTATGAATTGATCGAATTGGTTAAAACCAATACAATTTCGGTTTTGACATTTTGGAATCGAACTGACCAAATTTTACTATAGAACTGAAACCAAATTGACTGAATTAGGATTCGGTTAGATTGGTTCTTTGAATTTGGTTCCATGCTAGTTTACATTACCTTTGCAAAGTGCAAAAAAATCATTAAAAAATATAATTAAAGATTAACACACATTCATATCCATAGGGGAGAAAGCAAGAAAAGGAACAACACTGCCTTTACAAGCTTACCTGATGTATGATTGGGTTAGGGTTTCTTGGTGCTACAAATTTGAGCCGAGAAGAGCAATACGACAATGGGAGCAACAAGCTGAGGAGAGCTGACGGTGGTTGTGGACAAATCATTCATGAAGAAGCCAAAATGGACCTACGGTTGTATGAATCGTCCGTGAAGAAGCCTAAGCAGAGTGTCGCCAGAGCTTGATGTCATTGAAGAGGACACAATGGATCTCCGCCTTGAAATCAAGCAAGGAGATGGAAGCAGATGGGTTTCGAATTAGATGATTTCAACATTACTCTTGCTGAATATTTGCTCTCATCGATGTTGGTTGCCAACGATTTGTTATTGCTACCGAATTGCCAATGTCGGTCGCTCACCTGGGATTTGATTCACTAAGAGGCGATGAGGCAAAGGTGATGAGGTTGGTACAGGCAAGGATGAGGGCGGCTTGCGGCTGGGATCAAAGGTTTGAATAGAGAGATCATGGTTGTTGAGAACTCTTCACTTGCCGTTTTTTATTCCCTCTCCAATTCGATTAAGTTTGGTGAGAAAGATCTAGATGAATTCTGCGAGATAGAAAGACAGACGGGGAGAGAAAGAAGACGGAAGTCGACAATGAAAGGGAAATAAATAGGGAGGAAGGGTTGCGATGATGAGTGATGAGACTTGATACCCATACTTGAGTCTGTTGTTCTTTTGTGTGGGTTGGGGCTGCTGGGGGAGAAGGGTTGTGGGTTAAAATGACTTATATAGCTAGGGTTAATAAGTAGATGTAAAATATTGCTTTTTACTATTCGTGTTATTCGGTTCAAATTTTATCACCCGTGATCGAATCAATGAACCGAATTTGTTATTTGGTCTTAAACTGAACCGACCGAATTACTCGAAAAATTGATCCATATTGTTCGAAATCAAACAGTTTATTCAGTTTTATCAGTTTTATCCGAATAGTGTTCACCCATAATTCTTTATTCTTGTAATATCACTAATGAATTATGAACTGATTTTACATTTTACGGTGAATAGGTTCCCCCAAAGCTGGACAACTAATTAAAAAGCCGATGGTCATTTTTATAGCAGTTGGGCTTGGGTCAGTTTGATTCGAAAAGAAATGGGATTCCACTATCCTATGTGTTTTATGATGTGTAGCAAACTGCTGTTTATTACAAAAGATCAACCTGTCTTTTTTTCTGTCCTTAAAAAAAATAAAGGGCAATAAAGAATGTCTCTAGTTTGTATTATTTGTTGGAGTGAAAGGGCTTTTTATTAAGGATGACTGTCTCGATTTGGTCTAAAGGTTTAATTGTGAAATGAGGATAAAGGAGCCTACAAAGAGCTAAATTTATGTTCTGGACTTTTTTTTACTTTGTTTTTGTTTTTCCTTAAATATAATTTTCTTATCCAACAGGGAGCTTCTACACTTAGGAATCAATGTGCCGACTTCACGTGACTTCAATACTTTCTATTAGTCAATTATGCCCTACAAAAGTTTATATCTGACGTATTAGTAACTAAAGTTTACAAGGTAAAACTTCACACCATCTTGCTTGTATTCTAAACTAAATAATTCATAAAAAATACCAAAAAATAAAAAGAAATTTTCAGAAATAAATTTTTTCACGTTTATGATGTTCATAGGAAAAAAAAATCATAGTATGTACTAAGAATATAGTATTTCATCAATTTACAAATACCTCAAAATAATGTAACTATAAATATATGTAAATGTTTACTTCCAAAATTATATAGAAAGCATATTATGTAACATAACTATTTATTTTAATATTTATAACATATTAGTAGCAAGAACTTTATTTAGAAAAAATTAGCTGTTGCAATTTTAGGCCACCAAATATCTCCACCATAATTTCATTCATGTTATATAGTGTTATAATATGATTTTAAACCTAAAAAAATAAAATAAAATTCCAACAACTTGATCATATTAATTTCAAAAGTTTAAGATATCTTTAGTTGCTATCCATTTTCTTTTAAAAAATTAAAATAAACAATTTTTATTGGTTTACAATTATGTTGATTAATTAAAAATGTTACCAATCCTAATTAAAACAATCATAATATGCAATGTAAAAAAAATACCATTTCAGTAATTTACATATACTTTAAAATGAAATAATTCTCAATTTATTGTGTCAAATATAAATGCTTATTTCATCAAATATATTATAAAAAATTAACTTCCTATTCGAATGAATATCTAATACACATTTTTGGCGTACATGGAAAAGAATTATAATACTATTTCAGTAGTTACAGTAAGTAGTGATAGCCGAAGGGCTATCGCCTCTCCTAGTACGTACTTCTCGCTGAAGTTGTGTTCGGGAAGCCTGGCGTCAGCCGAAAAGAAGCACTGTCATTGACCTCGGCAGGAGCGAAGTCAAGCACCACGAAATCAAGACTTTGACTAATACGCTAGGAAATCCAAAGGTATTGCCGGCTCCTTCGGGGGACCAAACAGATCGCCTCCGGGACAAAGGCCTAACCCTTACAAGCAGGAGAGAATCTTCCGAAGGCAGAACCACCGAACTAAAGGACTCACCGAACTAAAGGACTCCCCAAACTACGAGCATAACTCCCGAAGAAGGGCGACCATACCAAAGGACGACCTCGCCCAGAGGACCTCGGGAGTACGGCATGAGCATTTAAGGAGCCTCTGACATGTCACCCACAGGCGTTACATGCCGCCCCAAACGGCGGTCTGACACGCCGACGCCGTCCAGGTCTTGTCACGACCTGTCTCGGTTCAAGGCTCAAGGAGCCTGCCACCGGCTACTTGTCCCCTACACCCAGAAACTCAGAGAACATCCGACCAAACACGTGTCGTCATCTGAACGAGCTGGGCACTCCTATAAATACCAGGGAACAGACCCTGGCAAACGGTTCGACTCCTCCTCCTTGAGAAAACACAAACAGGCAAGGCCACTAAACTTCCTAGTGCTCCCCCTCTTTCACCTCTCAGGACACTGACTGGGGCGTCGGAGGCTCCTCCCCGGAAAAACACCCCGGGAACCTCCTAACCCTCTTTTCTGAGTATTTTCAGGCACACTCCCCAGGGAAATTTGAGCCCCAGGCGTTCTCCCCCTCAGTAAGTCCCTCCCGAAGTCACAATGTCTTCCAACAAAGATGTCTCTGGGCATCATTTGGCGCTGTCTGTGGGAACCCACCCTCAGGTTGCCATCGTTGAGACTCGACGTTCCAAGGACAAGGGACTCCTGAGGCCCCCGTCCGCGCCTGAAGTTCAACCGGCTGCTGAGCAAACCATTCCAGGGACTTCTTTGTCGGAGGAAGAGCGTCCTCTTGTCATCACCATGAGTTTTCTGCGCGACTTTCAACGGTCTGTTGTGGCTGAAATGACACAACAGATAGACCGAAGGTGGCTGCAACCAACTCAGGCCCAAAGGCCTCCTTCACCAGTACGCCCTCGGGAGAAAAGCCCTAAGCCAACCTACCACAGTTCGGGAAGTAGGGACCCCCGTGAAGAGTCTTCGACAGAAAACATGCCCCTCGGGGCACAACTTGCAGGACAAGCGGGGTCTAAGCGACCTAAAGTCCCATACCAAAGGAACTCATCACCCGAGGCGAAGTCTCCATCCTCTCGACGTTGAAGTCACTCCTCGAAGAGGCACAGGCAATCTCCTTGCAACAAAGCTTACAAGCACCAGGAGGAAGAGCCTAGCGCCACGCTCCTTTTGGAGAAGATATTGGCGAGGTTGGACAGGGTGGAAAAACAGGTAGCCTGCAAGCCCGTCTGGGCCAGGTTATCTGGGACCTTCTGTGGGGATGAGTCCCCATTCACCCGAGCTGTAGTTGAAGCAGCCATACCAGGTGACTTCCGAGTACCTCGGCTGGAAACGTACGATGGCCGAACTGATCCACAGGCTCATCTGACCAAGTATAGACGCAGCATGATGATGCACGGTGCCGACGACGCCACCTTGTGCAAATGTTTTGAGGTCACCCCCACAGGACCAGCAACAACCTGGTACAACTCATTAGCTCCAGGAACCATCATAGAGTTTCAGGAGTTATTTACGGCCTTCACACAACAATTCATTGGAAGTCGGCCGACGGCGAAGATGCCCGTCCAGATGTTCGACATAGTGCAAAAAAGTGGAGAAACCATCCGCGACTATATCGAAAGGTTTAACAGAGAAGCTTTGAGTGTCCCAGACTTTCGGCCTGAAATACGCATCCTCGCGGTGACACGAGTGATGTCCGGAGACATCTTCGCTGGAGGACATGGTGGTTTCTGGAGGGACTTCCTGAGGAGGAGAACGCCCGGAGTGGAGGTTTCCTAGGGAGTGATACCTGAAGAGCCCAAAAGGAAAGGTCAGGGGGTCCCCGGGATGTTTTTCCGGGGAGGAGCATCCGACGCCCAAGTTAGTTTTCTGAGAGGTGAAGGAAAGAGAGCACTCAGGGGTTTAGTGGCCTTGCCTGTTCGTATCCCCTCAACTGACTGACCAACCCTTTGCAAGGGGCTGCTCTTTAGTATTTATAGAAGTGTCTGGCCCGTTCAGATCGTGACACGTGTTCGGTCAGATCTGCTGTGTACCCTTGGACAAAGGGGACAAGTAGCTGTTTGTAGGCTCCCTCGAGCCTTGGTCCGAGACAGGTTGTGACAAGGCCTGGGCGGCGTCGGCGTGTCAGAGCGTCGTTTGAGGTGACATGGTGCGTCTGTGGGCGATGTGTCAGAGGCTCCTTAAATGCTCTTGCCGTACTCCCGATGTCCTTTGGGCGAGGTCGTTCTCTGGGACGAACACCCTTCTTCGGGAGTTATGTTCGCAGTTCGGGGCGCTGCCTAGCTCGCAGGTTCCGCCTTCGGGAAATCCTCTCTTGCTTGCGGTAGCTGGTTCTTCTATCCCGAAGGCGATCCGTTTAATCCCCCGAGGGGGCTGTCTGCACCTTTGGAGCTCTCTGGGGTACTAGGCTAAATCCCGAGTTCGAGGCACTGGAATTCGCCTAGTCCGAGGTCAGTACTAGTGCCTCCCTCGGATGGTGCCAGGCTTCCCGAGCATGCTTTTGATAGGAGGTACGTTCTAGGAGAGGCGATAGTCCTTCGGCTATCACATGCCCCCTCCTAGAAGCCGAAGTAGGGACTTTGGCTTTTGTCAGCTTTCGGAGGGTACCCTTCGGGGCTTTATGCATGGTACCTGTGCCGAAGATACACCTTCTGTCCGTAGACGTAGCACAGACTGTCTCTTGGTGTCTCCGAGGTAACCTATTTTCTGTAATCTTTGTAGGTCACTGAAACGTCTCGTCTCGTGACCAGGCGTGTCAGTCTGGGGCGGCGCGCTATTCGTCAGAAAGCGTGTTCCTTATTTGGCGTGGTTGCTGACACGTGGCACGCCGTCATTGGAGAGGGTTACATCGGTTACAGCGGGCGCGTCTTTTTATGCAGAATGGGCAATTATGGCGACGATTCGCCTTCGCACAGCACTTATGACGTCGATTCGCCTACCCTTCCTCGGTCTATATATACCCTTAATCCTTCATAACCCCCTTTTGCTTTTGCTTTTGCTCTCTTCTGTCTCTCAACTGCCGCAGTGTTTTTCCTACTCTCTTACGGCGGTGCTTTTTGACAGAGTGGTTTTCCGGCAATCATTTCACGACGGCGTCCTCAAATCCGGATTTTGGCAAAACGTTTGGTGGGTTTTAGCTTCCAGTTTCTTCTGTTTTTCCAAATTTTTTCTTCGAAATAGCTTTTTGCCTTTTCCCGAACTCGGTTTTTTGCCAGTCATGCCTATTCCCGAAAGCTGGGAACCCCTTCTTTCTCACCCCTGCTGCACTACTTCTGCAAAACTTAAAAAATGGAAAAAGAAGTTCTTCCTTCCTTCCTACGTCACTACGAGGTTGCCTCGTTCGGACCAATATAGCTTTTCAAACCGTAGTGACGAGGTTACTGTTTTCCGTGCCCAACTGAAGGCCGGACTTCGGTATCCTCCGCCGAAGATGGTTTGCGATTTCTGCGATTTCCATCGCATTGCCGTAAACCAACTTCCGCCGAACTCGTACTGCTATTTCAATGCTTTTCTTTGTATGTGTGGTGTCTTCGGTATAGAGCCACACTTTGTCATTTTTCTGCAGTACTACAAGCTCTTCGTGATCCCAAAGGGTGGCTTCTATTTCATGCTACCTCGGGGGTCAGGGAGCAAAAAATACAAGTTCACCTTTGCCAACAAGGACAGCTGGCGAGGGTGGCAACAGAAATTCTTCTTTATGAAGAAGGAGGAGGCCTGGTCGTACGTCCCGACGAAGTGGGCTCAGGGAAAGCTCGTGATGGATGTCGTTGACCCGAAGATACTGTTAACTCCCGAGTTAACACCCATTTTTGCGGACTTTGACAAGCGCATCCGAGCGGTCTCTGACTGGGATTCCGAGGTCCCACCGCGCCCCCTTTACCCCTTTCCAATTAACTGGAAGTTGATGACCGAAGAAGTCCTTCGGGAGTTGAAGGTGGTAAAGGAGCACGAAACGGACCTCGAGATGCCGGCTCCTGCCATTGCTGGGAAGGACTCCTGGCTGGTAAAACTTCTTCAGAAGGACATTACTTATGCCGATTTTTTCGAAAGTAAGTCATCTCCTAGTCCCCTTGTTTTAATTTCATCTTGGACTTACGCTGATGTTTTCTCTCTTTTTCAGAGATGGGCGACGATACTGCTGCCTATTACCGATCGCTTTTCATCGGGCAAGCCGAGAAAGGTGAACAAACAAAGAAGGTTGCCTCCCGAAGACGGAAGGCGGCTGGCGGGGGGCCTCCGGCGGCCAAGCGATCGAAGAAGACCGTGCCCCCTCCTATGCCGGAGATTTCCGAGGAGGTGGGCGAGGAGCCCGAGGTAACCGTTGCTGCCCCTTCGACCGAGGTCGGTGCAGATGTCGCTCCTTCAAGCCCTAATTCGGCGGCTCTTCTGGACGCTTTGGTGGAAGCCCCTTCTGCCGAAGATCGCCGCAAGAGGAAAGGGAAGGAGATTTCTTCTGAGGGGGCCCTGGATTCTGGCGACGACGTTGCCGAAGTGCCACCAGGTTTGATGCCTTAGACACTCAGTTTCTGAATTTTTTGGCAGCTACTTGTGTTTGACAATTTTTCTGCTTTTGTCGTGCAGAGGAGATTCTTCCTCCGGATTGGGTTGCCGAGCACGCCCGGAAGCGGGCCCTTCGGGATGCCCATATCCCGAAGGGGAAGATTCCGAAGGAGCCATTTTGGTCTTTTACGGAGGACATGGACATGTACTCCGAAGACTGCCCGCTAATGGCCAAGGAGATTGCAAAGGGGGTTCTTACTGAAGCTTCTTTCAGGGCCCTTGCGGGGGCTCATCCGGATGATGACTCCCTCGCCGCGAAGCTTTCCGAGCACGCCGCCCAGGTGTGTTTCTCACCTTGCCCTTTTTTTTTTTTCTCTTTTTCTTGTCTCTGATTTCTTCTAAGTATTTGCCTTTCCTTTTTTGCCTTGTCTCATTCTTGCCTCTGTTTTTCTGCAGCTGCTGGGATATGCCGGATTCCTCAGAGTTCGGGTGGCGAGGCAGGGGATGTACCGGGCCGCCGCTTCAAAGACTATAGAACAATACCAGACCCAGTGCGCGGACCTGCTTGCTCGGAACACTCAGCTGGCCCAGACTTCGGCGTCAGAGATTGCTGCCCTTCGGGAGGAGTTTGCGAAGGAAAAAGAAGAACTTATAAAGGACTCCTCCCAGAAGATTTCCGACCTCGGCGGAAAAGTGGCGGAGCTGACTTCGGTTAATGAGGCACTTCAAAAGGAGAAGTCGGATTCTGCGGCTCTTCTGGCGAAGGCGGAGGCCGAGAAAGCCGCACTTCAAGCCGAGGTCGATTCTTCGAAGAAGGGGAAGGATGAGTCGAGGAAAAAGAAGGTGAAGGCGTTAAGGAAAAAGGTTGAAGACCTGGAGAAGGAGCTTAATGATCTTGGGGTCGAGAAGAGGAAATCCGACGAGATGACCAAAGTTGGTTTTCAAGACGGGTTTTGCCTCGTTCGTCATCAAGTTCTTATGAGGTTTCCAGATCTCGACCTTTCTTTCCTGGAGGCCCTAAATATTCCTGAGGGACCTCGGTGGACTTGGTCCAAGCTCGAGCACTTGAACCTGCCTCAGACTCTTCCGGCGCGGGTGGTGGCGGAAAAAGATGCAGGGGCTAGTGGCTCCCGGGACGCCGAGAATCCCTAATTTATCTAAGGCCCCTTCTGCCTTCTATTTCTTTTTCCTTGTGCTCTTTCTTTCTTGGTAGTCCTTCTTCTTTGTAAACCGATCTTGTTTGTTAATAAAGTTTTTTTTTTCCTGTAAGAAATTTTGGCTAAGTCTTTTTTGTGAGATTGTTCATTCCTTTTTGCCCCGAACGCGTTTGCTCAAGAGACTTCGGAAGATTAGATCGGTTCTCTGTGAGCCTTTGTATTTAGAAATTCTCGCAAGGTTTTACATTTCCTATTGTCCCGAACATGCTTGCTCGAGGGACTTCAGGAAATCGCACCCATGCTTATTCTGGCGACCGTCTTCGCGGAATTTTAGTATATCTTTTGTTCAAGAATCTTTCTTTCAGAAGCCCGTGTAGTTAGAAAATTTTTTCTAACTTTGTACAATGTAAACCCTTTCGTCAAGATTCTAAGCATAGAACTTTTTCAAGGCATCTGAATGCCAAGTGTTTTTTAATTCCACGCCTTCGGCGTCACCGAGCTTGTACACCCCTCTTCGTACTTTGGCAAGAACCAGATAAGGTCCCTCCCAATTCGCGTGAAGTACGCCGTGTGATGGCCTCCGGGGTGCGAATTCCGCCTTTCGGAGAACGAGATCACCCTTTTTTATTCCTTTTGGCCTAGCTCGCAAGTTTATAGCGGCGGCCACTCTTTGCTGGAAAGCTTTCCTTCTTAGTTCCGCTATTTCTCTATGTTCGCCGACGAGGTCGAGCTTGGTTCTTAAGCCGAGGTCATTTCCACTTTCATCAAATACCTGCACTCGTATTGATGGTTGCACTACCTCTACTAGGATTATGGCCTCCGTACCGAAGACGAGTGAGAAAGGAGTTTCCCCTGTAGCCCTTCGGGGCGTTGTTCGGTAACTCCATAGTACGCTTTGGAGTTCTCCTGGCCATTTTCCTTTTGCCTCTCCCAGTCTCTTTTTTAGTCCATCTTTTATGGTCCTGTTAGATACTTCCACCTGCCCATTGCTTTGGGGGTGAGCTACCGGGGCGAAGTGCATCTTTGTTCCGAGGTTGCTGATAAACTCTTGGAACCCTTTGTCTATGAACTGGGATCCGTTATCAGCCACTAGTACCCTCGGTATGTCGAATCTGCATACTATGTTTTTCCACACGAACTTGCGCACTTCTCTTGCCGAGATAGTCGTCAAAGGTTCTGCCTCGACCCATTTAGAGAAATAGTCTACTGCGACTAAGCAGAACTTCACGCCCCCAGGCGCTGTCGGGAGCGGCCCGATAAGGTCTATGCCCCAAACGGCGAAGGGCCAGGGATAGTTTGCCGAGGTCACCAGCTCCGAGGGTGTTCTATGGATTTTTGCTTGTCTTTGGCAATTACCACATTTCTGGACGAACCGTCTAGCGTCTTTCCTCAGGGTAGGCCAAAAGTATCCTTGGCGAAGTATCACCGCTGCCAGGGCGTCGGTTCCGATGTGCAAACCACAAGCGCCTTCGTGAACTTCTTGGAGGATTATTTCAATATCCTCTTCGCCAACACACCTCTGTAGCGGATTTGCATATCCCTGCCGATATAGCTCTTCTCCAATCAGAAAGAAACGACCGGAGCGTCTCCGCACTTTTGCTGCTTCATTGGGGTCTTCGGGGAGCGTATTGGTTTCGAGATATGTTTTTATTGGGTCTTTCCAGCTTCTTCCCGAAGTCATTATGCTCAGCACTGTAATGCTCGGCTGGCTTAGCACCTCAGTATATGCTTTTGATTTTGCCAATTCATCTGCCTCAGCGTTATGTCTGTGAGGCACGCTCTCGATTCGCACGGTGTCGAATTCTCGAATAAGCTTCGTTACTAATTCATGGTATTTTTCCAGTGTTGGATCCTTCGCCCCGTAGTCCCCTGCTGTTTGCCGAACTACTAGCTGGGAATCGTATGGGCTTTCAAGTTTCTGACACCAATTTTTCTGGCCAGGCGCAAGCCCGCTATGAGAGCTTCATATTCAGCCATATTGTTGGTGACATTGAAGCTGAACTTAATGGCCTTCATTACTTCCAGGCCTTCGGGGCCTTTAATGATCACCCCTGCTCCTTGGTGCTCGGCGCCCGAGGCACCATCAACGTACAAGGCCCATTCTGGCTCATTTCGTCGGGACTTGGGTGGCTGTCCTCGGTAATGGGGACCTCGGCAATGAAATCTGCCAAGGCTTGAGCTTTTATGGCTTTCCGAGGTTCATAAGTGATGTCGTGTTCGCCAAGCTCTATACACCATTTGGAGAGCCTTCCCGAATGGTCAACCTTCTTCATGACGTCCCGCAGGGGTAAACTACTTCGGACGATGATGGGGTGAGACTGAAAATATGGTCGTAGCCTTCCTCCTGCCAGGACCAAGGCATATATAGCTTTCTGTAACAAAGGATATCTGATTTCGGCGCCATGCCCAAGCTCTATACACCATTTGGAGAGCCTCAATGGTCAACCTTCTTCATGACGTCCCGCAGGAGTAAACTACTTCGGACGATGATGGGGTGATCCTGAAAATATGGTCGTAGACTTCTTCCTGCCAGGACCAAGGCATATATAGCTTTCTGTAACAAAGGATATCTGATTTCGGCGCCATGCAGGGACTTGCTCACATAGTAGACTGGCCACTGCTTCGCCCCTTCCTCTTTCACAAGGACTGAGCTTACTGCTTTTTCTGTGACGGCGAGGTACAACACAAGAGGTTCTCTTTCGCGGGGCTGTTGCAAAGTGGGCAGGTGAGCCAAGTAGATTTTGAGTTCTTCCCAAGCTTTTTGGCAGTCCTCATTCCAAGGACGATCATTACTCTCGAGGTCGTCCTCCCTTTTTGCTACCTTAGTGAGGACTTTGAAGAATGCTCGACACCGGTCTCCATATCTGGAAATAAATCTGCTAAGGGAGGTTATTCTTCCAGCAAGTCTCTGCACATCTTTTATTGTGGCAGGAGTTCGGAATTCCAACAGAGCCTTAATTTTTTCTGGGTTAGCATCAATGCCTCTTTCTGATACCATGTACCCAAGGAACTTTCCCGAAGTTACCCCGAAGGTGCACTTCTCAGGGTTAAGGCGAATTCCGAAGGTCCTGAGCTGGTGAAAAGTTTCCCTTAGGTCTGTGACATGGTCTACAGGCAGCTTGCTTTTAACTATCATGTCATCTACGTACACTTCCATGTTCCTCCCTATTTGGTCATTAAAGACCTTGCTCATCAACCTCTGGTAGGTGGCTCCTGCGTTTTTGAGCCCGAAAGGCATCCTGGTGTAACAGTATGTCCCCCCCTCGGTGATGAAGGCTGTTTTTTCTTCGTCTTAGGGGTCCATCTTTATTTGATGGTAGCCGCTGAAGGCGTCTAGGAAACTTAGGAGCCCGTATTCGGCAGTTGAATCTACCAGTTGATCTATTGGCGGGAGAGGATATGAATCTTTTGGGCAAGCATTGTTCAGGTTTCTGAAGTCGATGCACATCCGAAGTTTGTTGCTTCCTTCTTTTGTGGCGATCACCACATTGCTTAGCCATTCGGGGTACTTGACCTCCCTGATTACATCTGCCTCCAATAAACGTTGGACTTCGGTTTTGACGAAGTCATTTTTATGGGCTGAGATGCCTCGTTTCTTTTGCCGGACAGGCTTTGCTTCCGGACTTACTTTGAGGCTATGTTGTATTACGCGCGGATTTACCCCCGGCCTGTCTTTCGGCGAGTAGGCGAACAGGTCTTTATTCATTACCAGAAAGGATACAAGTTTTTTCTTATCTCCTTCGGACAAGTTTTTTCCTATTTGGGTACTTCGTCCTGGGATAAGTTCCACTTCTTCCATTTCCACCTTGCCAGAAACTTCTTTCTCGCCATTTTTTGACTTTGAAGCCCCTTCTTCTACAGCTTGTGTGAAATTGTTTGCTGGGGCTTTTCGGGCTTTGACGAACACCTTTCTTACTTCGCCCTGATCTATGAAGATTTCTGCGTCTCCTTCCTTGGTGGCGAAAGTGACAGTCAAATGTCTCACGTCAGGGCGAATGTGCAGATTTCCCTGCGTCTGCCTTCCAAGGATGGCGTTGTATGATGAGGGGACATCCATGACGATGAACCTCGCCATCGTCGAGGCAAACAACTCAGCTGCTCCTTTGACCGAAGTCCCTCTCATCATTAATGGAAGGTCGATCCACCCGAGGACGGGTAACTCGGAAGGTCCTACCCCGAAGGTCGGTGAAGTGACAGGCCTGAGATCATTGATGGATATGCCTAAGCTCGGCAGCAGTTGTGAAAATAGGACGTCAGCGTTTGATCCGTCATCAAGCAATACCCTTTTGACATCCCAGTTTCCAATTCTTGCCATGATCAGCATCCCAGTTTCCAATTCTTGCCATGATCAGGAGTGGGTCGTCGTGAGGGAAGACGACTGTGGAACCATCTTATCGGGATACCTTCTTCGCTGGACTTTGATAGTCCATGACAGCTATTTCCCTGGCCTTCCTTTTTCTTTCCGAGGATGGGAGCCCCGTCGTGATTGTTTGTATGACTCCCGCAGAGGGTGGAGGGCGCCTCTTCGGACTTCGGTTTCTCCGCCTGTCGGAGTCGTAGTCTTCATCTTCTACCTTTCCTTCCTCATCTTTTCTCCCCTTCGGGGAAGGCAGCCGTAGGTACCACCGAAGTTGGCCTTGTTTTATCAGCGATTCAATATACTTCTTCAGCTGGAAGCAATCCTCGGTGTCATGGCCATGATCGCGATGAAATTGGCAGAACTTCTTAATGTTTTTTCTATTTTCAGCGGTCATGGCCCTTGGCCTCTGAACTTGTGTTCCTTGCCTCTCCAGAGTCATGAGGATGTTGGTCCTCGTGGTATTCAGCGCTGTGAAGTTCGGGGGTTTCCTTCCTCACATTCTCCGAGGTCGGGGTGGCTGGTCGGTCGGATATCGTGCCTGCTGGCTAGATCCCTCGCCACGGGTGTGCTCGGGCCTGGGTCCGCCCATTCTTAGCTCTTCGGCCGTCATGTGCTGTTCGGCCTGTCGGTAGAATTCGCCCAGTGTGTCTGGAGGGTCCTTGGAGAATTCATAGAAAAGTTGAGAATCCTTCCGAAGGCCCCTTGTCATGGCGAGTATGCGTATTTCGGGCCGAAAGTCTGGAACACTTAAGGCCTCTCTGTTGAACCTCTCGACATAGTCGCGTATAGTTTCTCCGCTTCTTTGTGCTATGTCAAACATTTGAACGGGCATCTTCGCCGTCGGGCGACTCCCGATGAACTGTTGGGTGAAGGCTGTTGATAACTCCTGGAACTCTCCGATGATTCCTGGAGCCAAGGAGTTGTACCACGCGGTTGCTGGCCCAGAGAGGGTGACCTCGAAGCACTTGCACAAGGTGGCGTCGTCCGCACCATGCATCATCATGCTGCGTCTGTACTTCGTCAGGTGGGCCTGTGGGTCGGTCCGACCATCGTACGTCTCTAGCCGAGGTACCCTGAAGTCACCTGGCATAGCTGCCTCGACCACAGCTCGGGTGAAAGGAGACTGATCCCCACAAAAAGACTCAGACAGTCTGGCCCAAACTGGCTTGCGAGCCACCTGCCTCTCGACTCTGTCCAGCCTTGCCAATATTTTTTCCATGAGGGCGGTGGCGCTAGGTTCTTCCTCAGGTGGAGGAGATTGACGGCGCCTCTTCGGAGAATGGCTTCGTCGTCGGGGAGAAGGTGACCTCGTCTCAGGCACAGGGCTCCTTCGGCGTGGAATTTTGGGTTGGTTGGGCCTTGTTTGCCCTGGAAGGCGTGCCCCGAGGGGCATATTTTCTGTTGAAGACTCCTCACGTGGGTCTTCACTCCCCGAACTGCGGCGGACTGCTTTGGGGCTCTTTTCCCGAGGGCGTACCGGTGAAGGAGACCTTTGGGTTTGAGCTTGTTGTGGCCATCTTCTGTCTATCTGTTGTGTCATCTCAGCCACAACAGAGCGTTGGAAGTCACGGAGGAAGCTCATGGTTATGACCAGAGGACGTTCTTCCTCGGGCGTGGAAGTCCCTGGAAGAGTTTGCTCAGCAGCCGGTTGGACTTCAGGCGCGGACGGGGACTTCGGGAGTCCTTTGTCCTTAGAACGCCGAGTCTCAACGACGGCAACCTGAGGGTGGGTTCCCACAGACGGCGCCAAATGATGTCCGGAGACATCTTCGCTGGAGGACATGGTGGTTTCTGGAGGGACTTCCTGAAGAGGAGAACGCCCGGAGTGTTGGTTTCCCAGGGAGAGGTACCTGAAAAGCTCAAAAGGAAAGGTTAGGAGGTCCCCGGGATGTTTTTCCGGGGAGGAACCTCCGACGCCCAAGTCAGTTTTCTAAGAGGTGAAGGGAAAAGAGCACTCAAGGGTTTAGTGGTCTTGCCTGTTCGTATCCTCTCAACTGACTGACCAATCAACCAACCAACCGTTTGCAAGGAGCTGCTCTTTGGTATTTATAGAAGTGTCTGACCCGTTCAGATCGTGACACGTGTTCGGTCAGATCTGCTGTGTACCTCTGGGCAAAGGGGACAAGTAGCTGTTTGTAGGCTCCCTCGAGCCTTGGTCCGAGATAGGTTGTGACAAGGCCTGGGCGGCGTCGGCGTGTCAGAGCGTCGTTTGAGGTGACATGGTGCGTCTGAGGGCGATGTGTCAGAGGCTCCTTAAATGCTCCTGCCGTACTCCCGATGTCCTTTGGGCGAGGTCGTTCTCTGGGACGAACACCCTTCTTCGGGAGTTATGTTCGCAGTTCGGGGCGCTGCCTAGCTCGCAGGTTCCGCCTTCGGGAAATCCTCTCTTGCTTGCGGTAGCTGGTTCTCTCTTCTATCCCGAAGGCGATCCGTTTAATCCCCTGAGGGAGCTGTCTGCACCTTTGGAGCTCTCTGGGGTACTAGGCTAAATCCTGAGTTCGAGGCACTGGAATTTGACTAGTCCGAGGTCAGTACTAGTGCCTCCCTCGGATGGTGCCAGGCTTCCCGAGCATGCTTTTGGTAGGAGGTACGTTCTAGGAGAGGTGATAGTCCTTCGGCTATCAACGAGGCCTTCGGAAGGATTCACAGCTATTTTACGAATTCTCCAAAGACCCTTCGGACACACTTGGCGAGTTCTACCGAATGGCCGAATAGCACATGACGGCCGAAGAGCTGAGAATGGGTGGACCAAAGTCCGATCACCACCAGGCCGAAGGATCCAGCCAGCAAAACCGATATCCAGCCGAAAAGGCAGGACGAGCTCGGAGAATGCAGGGAAGGAAACTCCCAACCTTCACACCCCTGAACACCACAAGGACCAACATCCTCATGACAATGGAAAGACAGGGGACCCAAATTCAGCGGCCAAGGGCCATGACCGCTGATAACAAAAAGAACATAAAGAAGTTCTGCCAGTTCCACCGCGACCACGGCCATGACACCGAAGACTGCTTCCAACTGAAGAAGTACATAGAGTCGTTGATCAAACTGGGTCAACTTCGGCGTTATCTGCGAATGCCTTCCCCGAAAGGGAGAAAAGAGGAGGAAGGAAAGGCAGATGACGAGGATTACGACTCCGACAGAAGGAGGAACCGAAGTCCAAAGAGGCGTCCTCCACCTCCGGCAGGGTTAATACAAACAATCACGACGGGACTTCCATCCTCGGAAAGAAAGAGGAAGGCCAGAGAAATAGCAGTCATGGAATATCAGAGTCCAACGAAGAAGCTGGCCCGAAAGGATGGTTCCGCCGTCATATTTCCCCATGACGACCCACTATTGGTCATGGCAAGGATAGGAAACTGGGACGTAAAGAGAGTGTTACTTGACGATGGATCAAATGCCGACGTCCTGTTTTCACATTTGC
>SMDT01001144.1:0-109953 GCA_005392925.1 Aquilaria sinensis | reverse complement strand
TCCAAGCACCTACAAAGACAACACAAGACATAAAAAGCAATACAAGTCCATATACATAACAATTAAATCATAATATGGGGTCAAAAAGCACAATCAATCATAGAAGCACACAAACACATACACACACCACATACCCCAGTTTAATCTAACAGCCAACAAGGTCTAGCAAGCATGTCCTTAGTCTAAATTCAATTCGGTTAATCTTCTTAAGTGTACCTAGCCTATCCTAAAGCTCACAAGCTCAAAGATTGAGTTGGCCTACTTAATCTTAAGCCCTAATGCTTGCCTTCTACTTAGCTAATTAGCACAAGAACATAGTTGCCAAAGCAACCCTAGCCCCTACAGCCCCTTAGTATCACTTGGCAAGCTTACCATGACCTGAGTGCCTACTATTCCACTAAAACAAACATCAATAGCCATGAATGCTTGGTGAAACACACATATGGTCTTTACCCCTTTCGGCAATCTTGTTGCCTGTAGCTTCCAAAGCTTAAACAACGCCTTCCCTTAGCTCTTTGTGGTCAAAATCCACTTCCTTAGCCTCCTTTGCTCATGAGTCTACCTTCTCCCTCAAGTTTCCTCCTTATTTTGCCTTTTTTTATATTTGGAAGCTCAAGAACATTCAAGAACACTCAAGAACTCAACTTGAAGCATTCAACAATGGAGGTTCTAACCGGATTAGGGTGATAAGGATTAGTGGAAGTAGGTGATTATCCGGGTTAAGTCAAGTGACATTAAAAGTGGCCTCACGCTAGCTTGGGTAGGCCTATTTCCTTGCATGAAACATTCCACCCTTCACACATTAGATTCTTTCAATTTGGCCACTCGAATATCTTTCTAATTGAGTCCCTCATCTTGTTTTTAAGCCATATGCATCCTACTTTTTGCCCGAGCAACATATGTATCTAGGTAAACCTACTACCTAAGCTCTCTTCATGCCTCCCTTATGCCTTAATTTTCTAAGTTTATAGGGCACTTTCCTAGGTTTCCCAAGCTTGGTACATCAATTCACCCAACCCATGGGCTATTTGCATTGGATTCTAAGGGTTATAACAAACTCGATTGTCTCTTTGTAAGCAATAAAGTGGCCAATAATCCTTTTGAACCCACCCATATGGACACTTGGGGACCTTTACTATAGCAAAATTATTTCAGAGTGACCCAACTACAAAGGCGATTAAGCCAGCATTGAATTAGCTTCCCTATTAACTTGAGGCACACATCATAGAAGTGGTCATAGTTCTTGGTTATAGGATGGTATGCATTGCTTGAGCATTCATAATTTCTCTATAAAGGAATATACTTCCTTCATACTCAAATTTGTTCTTCCAACCAAGATGGACTTTATAAATGTGAAACCATGAAACTGTTTGGTTCCACTTCAAAAAATCCCAGTTGACCCATGATCATGAACAACAAAACCATATCTAATGCCATGAACTACAACATTATTCAATAGTAGAATATGTCATCGTTTGACTCCAAAAAAAGAATGGACTAAATTCAAAGACATCTATGTTTATGTTCACTAAGCAATCATCTCATTTTCTAAGACCTTGTAAGCTCTAATTCGTCTCTTAAAAATTCTAGACAGTAAAAGTTCTCACAGGACATGCCTTCTTTTAGATAGCGTTGCACTTAGAAAAATAAAAATCATATTATTAATTTTGCTCATTTCATTTATGTTTGAACCATGACAACTACTTAAACCTTTCCTACAAACAAATAGTAAAAAATCTAATAATGTTCATCAATTCACTAACAAGCATGTAGCTTTCCAGCCAACAAAGCAAAATGAATATAACTATTACTCCTATTTTGAAGTGAAATGAGACCAATTCCATATGTTTTGAAGTATTAGTGTTTGAAGGAGAAATCATTACAGATTTTAAAGGAAAACTTACTGTGCAGTTTGTACCCAAGCTCCAGCAGCATTAGGAGTTTTTATGTATAAGAAATAATCATTCTTTTGAAGAGTCCTAATATATGATGTTGTGAAGTTAAAAAGAAATTTAAGACAAGTATGTTCTAAACCAAAGTAACCAAATTCAAAATTTTCCACATTAATTTCCTAAGACATGAAGACAAGTTACAAAAACAACATTAAGATAGGAGACAAAAACAACAATTGCCATACTTTTGAAGTCCACTACAAAAAAGAAGAAATAGTTCACACCAATCATTTAGGGCAAAATAATGCTAGTTTTTCATTTTTTTCCCCCAAGTCCAAT
This sequence comes from Aquilaria sinensis, assembly GCA_005392925.1. NCBI lineage: Eukaryota > Viridiplantae > Streptophyta > Magnoliopsida > Malvales > Thymelaeaceae > Aquilaria > Aquilaria sinensis. The sequence goes on along the minus strand of SMDT01001144.1, from coordinate 107,722 downwards.
AGCTAGACAACCTCACGAGAAGTTCACAAATGAAATCATGACGGTATTGTTTTTCCTTTCACAGCTAGTTATTTCCTTTTAGTCCTTAAATAGCCAAACGACAAATAATTGTATCAAAGGCAAATCTACTTACAACTAGTTGAGTATGTAATTGACATGACCCTTCGTGGGCCTGCCCAGGAAGCCTATGGGAACTTGTCCCATGCTAGTCACAATTGGCTAATTGATTACGTGTGCACTAGTTAAAACCTTTATGCTTCTAGTTATTGAATCCTACTATACAATCATGCATGAGTTTATGCTTTGACTAATCAATAAAATAAAGAAACAATACTTAAAACATTTCCATGGCATAATTTAATAAAAATAAATATCAAAACTATCAAAGCATTCAAATCAATTAAGTGGAATTAACTACACATAATCAATTGTGTGCAAGCATCCAAATAAGAGTAGACTATGCTCGCACCCAAGAGTGACTCTAGAGTAGACTACTCAACATGACCATTGGAGGCAAACTAGTGTATTAAAACTATACACTGAATGACTGGACTGAGATTCAGGACCAAGCTTCCACCTTAGAGCAAACTCCCAGTGGCAAGCTTCGTAAGCCTCCCTTGTGCTTCACTAACCTCTGTAGGCCAAAAAGACAACTGTAGTTAGTACAATAACTTAACCAACAAGCAACCCATAAACTAGAATCATAAATATTCAAATAAACTAAATACTTGCTCACAAGCCTAGCTCAACAACCCTCAACGGTTGCTGACTCAACGACGCCTAAATCTGCACAACAAAAATTAAGGGTGTGAGAATCAAAGATTCTCAGTAAGGGGTCTTCAACCTGCAAGAAAAATCCTGAGGACTCTATATATACAAGGATATGAAACCTGCTGAGCACGCTTGCAGCCTGAGGGTCTGATATATGCATATACCAAGGTTCCTTGGGACCTCTCCTCATCCTAGTCCTCCTCACGGGTGTCACTCTGTGCCTAGCGAGTTCTGGCTACTAACTTGCTCCTAGTAAGCTTTAGCTTACTGCCTGATGCAATAATGTAGCCTTCCCTTAGTTGTTGTGCAGGTGAACATGGTGGATGCTCCTTGCTTGTGCTATAAGAAATCCATTAGGTGTACTAGGCCTCCACATAGTGCCTTAAGTCCTTAGACTTGACTAGGTCACTTGTGTACTCTATCTCCAACCATTTAACCTACCAGGGATGCACTAGGTTTTCACTTGTGCCTCAAGGCATGGCTTGGCTAGGCAATAAGTACACTAGGCCTTCATCCATGGTGCTCCCCTATCCACCATTACTTGGTTCACACTAGTGAAGTGGCAATGATCATGGTTGGACTCATTTACTAGGTTCTTTGGAACCCCAACTAGGTGCACTAAGGTTTTCACATCGAAGCCTCAAATCCAAAGTCTTAACTAGGCTTCTAATGGTACTAAACCTTGCACCCACTTATGGTGCTTTATTGTGGCCATATTTTCCTTTAAAACTTTCCTCCATTTTGAGTTAAAATAACTTTAAAACTAGGCCATTTTAAGTGTAGTGAAGGAATTGAGGTGATAGTACTCCCTCTTAGCTTCACGTGGAATCTTGAATCACCTTAATCGGACACTCGAGCAAAAAGTTATAAAGAAAACAAACCGGGTGTCAATGCTGTCTCGGCGATACGTAGCCACAGTTGTCGACGTTCTGCCAATTTCTGAGGTATTGGTGATGCATCGTGGGAACTCGTATGGATTGGCGACGCGTTGCCAAACCTGTCAAATGCCCAGAAAACTTCCCATTTTACTGCTATGAACTTTGAACACTCTCCAAACATATCAAACATGCATGGATAGCCTTCAAACTTCACATACGTGTAGTACACGTTGCAAAGACCACAATGCACCATTTAAAACAATCCTATGGTGTCCATAAATACCGCACAAATCCTTAGAAACTCACTAGTCCAACATGTTCATTACCATCCACCAACTAATGCCATTCATGAAATTACTTGAATTTAACAAGCAAACAAGCTAGGAATGGCATCAATTATGCTTCAATCATAAATCCCTTACCTTAATTACATACGAACTAGCAAGAATCAAGCACCAAAAGCTTCAAGCTTCGAGCCCCAAGCTCCACTAATGTTTCTTATGGTTCCAAGCAAATTCAACTTATAAGACACCAATTCAAGCACATTCTAACTAGAACTAAGCTTATGGAAGCTCAAGAAACCAAGAGCAACTCAAAGAACAACAAGTCCCAGCCGAATTTAGAGCTTACCTAGCTCAAAATCATGCCAAGCAACCCATGCAAAAACAAGCTTTTTTCCACTTGGGTTCTTCATGAAACTTCAATTTCCACCAAGAATTGAGGTTTTGGGTGAGATTTGGCTATGGAATTTGAGAAAAGGAGGAGAGCTACGGGTTCATAAGGAGGAAGAAGATGAATAGTGGCTGAAAATGGTTCCAAAATGGCTTAAATAGCCAACTTCTCACTTAAGCCCTTCAAGTTCTTTAGTTTTGCCAAAAAGACCCCATGTTCAAATAGTGTCTTAAAACTTGGTAATTTCATCCAACTCTTTGGTTTCTTGTTACTTAGGTCTAAAAGATCAACTTATGAGCTTAAATACCAAACTCATCATCTCGGGGGTACAAAATGACCATTTTGCCCCTAGTGACACTTAGGTGCCAAATTAAACTAGGAACCATCAATCCTTTAGATAACTTACTTGATCTTGCTAATTCACTTTTAATCAAGGCATTTAAACTAGGGATTTATGAACTTACCCATTGAGCGTTCCGCTAGGTAGGCTATAACAGTGATGGATTCAATCTACCTATGATTCCAGTTCTTCAACTAATACACCAAAAATTAATAGCTAATTTAATTACCAAAAACTACAACTGATTCCAAAGCAGCTAATAAAGCGATTATGAAAGGGAAAATCAATCAAATCAACAACAAAACATCATACAGAAGCTGAAGCCTGAAGCTAGTTGTCGCTTGATCTTCTCGAGGTTGTTCCATATTGCATCCCTAATTCCCTACAATTACTTATCACCAATCCATAAGACCATAGAAAAAATCATCAATAATGAATATTTATATTAAAAGCCCAAGAGCATAAAAATCAGAAGAATATGTATGACATGCTTACCTTGAAAACTCCCATCTTAGTGCACTTGGCAACTGTTATGTTATTGACTGACTTGCAAGATACCAAATGGATGACATACCTTTCATCAAACAGAGAACATGAAAACTATTCAAATGGTAAAATGATGAAACATACACAAGTTTCTCAACTAGTTAGCTAACAAATGCTCCTCCAGCTAAGATACATGGAATGAAACAAATAAACAATATAGGAGCATTAAAATAGATATTCTATACAACAACATATACTTTATTTCTCTCTTTCTTTCTTTTTTCGTTTTGATAATAATGTTACATACCTTTAATTTGAAAAAATTATCTTTGTATTTACGAATATATGCAGTTTTTTTTCATTACAATCATCAATGGCCACTTCATACCAATTTGATTCCTAACAACCTACTTGCTAGAGGACATAAAGAAGCAGGAATGAACAATTCCAAAACACAATATATATATATATATATATATATAGGGTTTAGGGTATATATATATATATACATACACAAAGAAAATAAGTAGAAAGAATTGTATATAGTTTTATGATACTTACTTGTGAGCCATCCGAAGCTCTGCTTTTGGTGGTCCTATTTCAAGAAAGAAGGGGTGCTCTCATCACCTAAAATGATTCTCTTTCTTCCTACCTGGCAATTAGGAAACCTCAGTAGTTGTCGTGGAGGTTGAGGGCACGAAGTTGATTGAGGAAAGAGAGAGAAAATATAAGGCTCCATAGAGAAGAGGAAGGGAGAGTTTGGTGACATGGGTTGAAGGGGAGAAGAACACCACTTCAATTAAACTCTTGACAAGGGACAAGAACTAAGTAAATATGAATTATGGGTTTCCTAATTTGATCAAATCACTTATTATTTAGTTTTCCCATGTGAAAGTTGAAACAAAAGCAATAGTGTTAGATGAGTTTGGTTATCTGATTAAAATTATAGATTAGATTATAATATATATATATATTGTATTTATCCAAATTATAAATCCATTTAAATTTAATTATGTAGTAAAAAATGATGGCTTAACTGTCACGTGTCATCACCATATTATTTTATAGGGCCAAGGATATATTTGGTAGATCACATAAAAAAGTATGTACTTAATTTACTAAAAATGGAAAGCCTACCACATGTCATCTCCAGAGTGTGCATGTTATAAGAAGTGTCAACAATACTCTACTTATATGCTCCTACTTTGTATATATATATATATTTAGATGTCAGCCACCTCATGAAGCCTTATTTGGTCAGCCACCAACCTATAGTTTCCTTAAAGTTTTCAATTCACTATGTTATGCCATCAATCCCATTCAAGCCAAGGATAAGTTTCAACCAAAGACCCTCATATGTATTTTTGTTGGCTATCCCTCAAACCAATAGGGCTATAAAGTGTATGGCTTAGTAACCCATAAACTTGCATCAACTTTCAATTTATAGTTTAGTTAGAATACTATTATTTTTCTTTAATGTTAACTTTTATGTGTCTTATTTTTTTAGAGCTATCCAAAAAGACTTATGGAATATAACTAAGGAATACGGTGATTGATATCTATTAGTTTATTGGCAATTACAAATTAGATGTCAGTATCATTACTAAACTTGTATTTTTTTAATTCATATTTCTAAATAATTGATTATGGATTGGTTTAATTTCTATATTTTGTAGGTATGATGAGACTTGAGTCATGATCAATTGGCTATGTAGCTCTGAGTGAAATGGAACTGTATATAAAAATGGTGGAATCATAAAAGAGAATGATCTCTCTCAAGTTTCATGTTTGTTACTTGAGAGATTTTATATTTAGAACTTGTGAAGTCTTAATGTTTGAATTGTCTATGTAGGTATGATTGGTTGTGCTTATGTAGCTATGAACTTGTAAGTATTAATGTTTAGTTATTACGGTTTATTCGGTTATGAATTTGTACGTCTTTTATGTAGCTATGACTCCTAAGTCTTAATGCTAAGATATTTTGGCTTTGCTCAGTAGCAGTAGCTCACTTGTTTCATCTTTCCCATTTTTTTGGTTAATTTGGTTCAAAATTGAACCAATTCAAAATATTTCAGATTGACTTGAGTTTCGGTTTTAGAGACTATTTTGGTTTACGCAATTTCTTACCATCAGAAACCAAAAACTAAATAAACCAAATAACGTGATTCGGTTTAAACCGAATAACCAAATGCTCACCTCTATTATCCAATTCTGTGTTCTACTTTTAACTTATGTTTCTATGTAATTAACTTTCGGATGATGTTTGATTAACTTATTCATCAATCAGTAACTAATGTATTTTGTTCAAAATGTGATTTTATATTTCTTTTGTAGACTCTAAAGTTGCCATAGAATGCCTATTTGTTATTGAAAGAAAATAATTAAGAAAAGAAAAAAAGAATCACTATATAGTTATTGGAAAAACTCTATACTACCATCACCACGTGTTAGAGTGACAGACATGTGACAACTGTCCAATTATAACTTTTATTGATATCATTTTTACGTGTTTGGTTTGACATAGAGGAATATACATATTTTTCCCCCCATTTTGGTCAACTTCAATATATGCCAAATAAACTATATTTTTACTTTCTTTTTCCAGGAAACATAACTTAAATAACATGTTTTCAAAATTAAGATTTTTTTAAATTCTCAATCAATATCCAACCTTTTGTTGTTTCTAAATATATGTGATTTAAAAAGTCGTGTAAGTAATTTTAAATATATGTGATTTAAAAAGTCGTGCAAGTAATTTTTACATTTAAATGAATAATACGTTCACCAATAAAAAATGCACATGTTAGCTTAAGAAAAACAAAAAGTATTTACGAAATACTTTTTGGTTTTGTTTTATTTTTAAAGGAACGAAACAAGCTAGTTTACAAAAAAGAAAGCCCATAAAGAAAAGGATTTTTTACAGTTACCTCATGAACTTTAAGTGATATTACACTTGCCCCTGAGGTTTAAAAATCTACACTTATCACCTACTTTTTTAATGTCATCTATCAGCCGTCTATCAGCCGTCAATAAAAAATTACAGCTAGCCACCTTGAATTTAGTACAACTTACAATTATACACAAAACTTTTGAAATCTAAAATTTTTCAAGATTGCTCTTTCCCTTCCCATCTCTTTACTTCTATTATTCACTACTACTACTTCAATCCTATCCATCTCCGTTGCCCCCTCTCCTTCTTATTCGACCACCACCTTCTTACTCCACCGCTTCTTTCCCCGACTTCATTCACAAAATCACTTGTCCTCTTCGCCACCACCCATTTAGACTCACCTAAATTTGTCTCACCTATCATTTTGTGGATCGATGCAAATTGAAAGATAGAAGAGGAAGGCCAACGTTTCAATGCCTTTAATCGCTTCAATTGATATTTTTATCTAGACTTATATTATTTAAATATCCAATTAATAACTACTTGAATAATGGTTTTGAAAATAATATATCTAATTAATAATTACTTGAATAATTTTTTTAGAAAATAATTTTATTTAGTCAACTATGTTATGCCCCTCAAAGCCCTAAGTAAATAAGCCACGGGCTAGAAGTCATAAACGTGTTTTAACCTTGGGGAAACCGAAGAATATACTCTATGAACTTGGAAAATGAAGTTATAGAAGAAGCATGAAGGTGGCTTGAGTGGTAGGCTTACCTGGGTCCTTACATGGCTTGGCTGAGAAGCAAGATGCAAATGATGATTTAATAAGAAAAGGGACTCAATTGGAAATGTATTCAGGTGGCCTATTTGAGGGAATCTATTGTATAAAGGCTTGAATGTTGCATGCAAAAAGGGCTAGCATTTAGCCCATTTTAGCGCCACTTGGCTAATTTCGGTTAATGACATGCTTCCACTAGCTTTGACTCCTTAATCCAGTTGAACCTCCATCGTTGAAAGCTTGAGGTCAAAGCTCATGAAGGTTCTTCCATGTTCTTGAGTTCCTAAGTACAAGCCGAAGCTAAATCAAGTGGATTCTTGACTGAAATGATGGGTTCATGAGCCAAGGAAGCCAAGGTAGTGAATTCTAGCCACAAAGAGCTAAGGGAAGGTGTGAATTGAGCTTTTGAAGCCTTGGGCAACCAAGGGAGGTAAGGACCTTATGTGAATTCCCAAAGCTTTTATAGATGACTATGTTGTTTAGTAGAATTCTTAGGCACTTAGGTGATGGTAAGCTTACCAAGGGATCTTAAGAGGCTGTAAGGGCTAAGGTTGCTTCGACAACTATGTTTTATGCTAATTAGCTATGTAGAAAACAAGCATTAGGACTTAAGATTGAGCGGGCCAACTCAATTCTTAAGTTTGTGAGCTCTCAGATAGTATAGGTGCACATAAAGAGGCTAACCAAATTGAGCTTAGAATTAAGGTTATGCTTGCTAGGCCCTATTGGTTGTTAGATAAACTAGGGTTTGTTGCGGTCTACTGGAGAAGCAAAGAGACTAAGTTTAGTTTGAGTATTCTCGGGTTAGGCAAGGTAAAATGCTAGTTTTGTTTAATGCTCAATGTTCTATAGTTTCAAGTCTTACTTGTATGGCAAGATAATGAGTATTTCCATTTCTTGTAGGCTCTAGGAAGCTATGTATGTGTGGGAATAAGCCTTAGTGTGGATGGTAGTGCTTAGGATGTGTTTATGTGAAGTTTGTGTGTGTGTGTGTGTGTGTGTACTTTCGGGTACAATGAGGACTAGGGTGGCCTTGGATAAGCTTACCGAGACATGTGAACTTCCATATGCATGTAAAACTTGTATTTTGAAAACAGATGCCAATGGTTTTGGTTGTCATGCATATTATGAATAAAGGCTTGTTGATGTTCTAAGCATGATTCCATTTAGGCACCTTACTTATTTTGGATGAGCATGAAAGTTTGGACTTGTATGTTAAGTTGGGTGTAGGTAAGCATCTTGAGGTGTGCCCATATACCCTGGTAGTGTCCAGGGCGCACCTTGGCACCCTTGTTGCGTGCCCAGATGCACACAATGCCTAACCTCCCTATGCCCTAGAGGCGCATAGGGTGCCCTGCCTATGTGTCCAGCTTATGTTGGCACTAAGAAAATTTATGCTAAGTACATGATTCGATAGTGATGTTTGAGTACCTATGCTGCTTCTTTTGGGTTTTAAGGCCTACAAATGGGCTAGGGTCAGTGTTGGCATGGCAAACTAAGAAAAAGAAAAATCAAGAAAAAATACCTAGATTTTTCAAAAAGTGTTAAAAATACTTTTTCAACCTTTTTCAGTATAAAGTGTCAATCAATATTATTTAAGTTGATAAAGTTTCAATCAATATTATTTAAGTTGAGTGAATAATCTTTATATATCAAAATAATTAATAATAACTCATTTGTTAGGATCATTTACAAACATGGAGCACTGTTGCTTTACCTCGTATTTTCAAAATAAATTATTTTTCAACATTTCTCATTTTATTTTTTCTTTTTATTTTATTATGAATTCACTGCATGAGTAGCTAGCTTTTGAGAAAAATATAATAGCGTATTTGTCTCCAATACCTATATTTGAAATTTGAGACAAAAACTTAAAAGCACATATTTTATTTGTCACTAATTAATATACATTGAAGACAAATTAAATGAATCAAAGAAAATATTTGACTCCATAAACTCTATTCAAAATTGGAGCCAAATAGTTGGAACCAAATATTATATTGTTAATAATTAGAATATGATGGGGAAAAAATTATATAAAAAATTTATCTCTTATAATTAAATTCAAATAATTAGAGGCTTATATTGTATTTTCCACTAAAATGGGTAGGAATGTTTTGCAAACTTCTAGAAAATTTGATGAACTTTATAGTTTTTTGTATTGATACCATTATTATGTGTTTGCTTTATTACTTTTATATATGAGCATATCTCTTTCTCAATAAGATTTATGTACGTGACCTATATAGCCTTTAGTTAAGAAGCAAATTCAAATTTTTGAATTTTTTGTAGAAACAACTCAAATTTCACAAAGCTTGAGGATGGCAAAGTTGAGCTCAACCAAAGCTAAACCATAGGCTTTATATTTGCATTTCCAGGTGGCATTGGCTGTCGTATTGACATCCTCCATGGCAGCATCGTAGGAATAGGATTTGAACTCATTGTTGGTGGTCAAAAGCTGGGAGGCAGCATAACTATTGCAGTGTCGACATGTCTGGAGCATCCCATTATTCGCAGCGTAGTGGCGCTAGTAAGGATAGTGGAGATGAGGGCCCCCGAGTTAGTGGCCTTGGTCTGGGCAAGTCTTAATGCAGCTACTACAAGGTTGTCATCAAACGCCTAAGGAGCGTCGACAAGGGGGTAAGAGGAGAAGTTATTAGAGTAGAAGGAGAAGTCACATAAGGAGGCGATGAGGGGTGGAGATGGATGGGTCGAAGTAGAGGCAAAGGAGAATGGATGTGGACAGATGAGGAGGAGAAAACACAAGTTTGGAAAATTGTAGATTTCTAAAGTTTTTGATATAATTGTAAATCAAACTAAATTAAAAGTAGTTGGCTGTAATTTTGACTGACAGCTGACTGACGGTGTTAAAAAAACAAGGGATAAGTATAGATTTTCAAACTTCAGGGAGACAAGTGTAATATCATCTAAAATTTTAGGGAGATAACTGTAAAAAACCCTAAAGAAAATGAACTCATCTAACATAAATGCTCCCTCATCCATCTAAAAAAGGATGAAATGTATTCCTCTTTTAGTCGTCAAAAAAAGGATGAAATGATTCCTTTATTACAAAGTTTTTATCATTGAATTTACTTTGTATTCATTTAAACTCTCATTGTACTAAACCTAAAAAGGAATTTTTTTTCTTTTTAATCTTCATTAAAACTCTTATTATAGAAAATCAAAAAGTGAATCTTTTCTTTTCTTAATCATCTTTTAAACGCTCACTATACTTAATCCAACAAGAAATTTATTTTTTGAAAAAAATTAGTCCAAAATGGCTTATTTTATTTTTACATTTTTTTTACATAGAATCAATTTTATTTAAAAGCCAATATTATTGAAGTATGATAATCCATTGATTGTAAGATTTTTATGGTGTTATTAAATTTTTATGAATTCTTCATTTTTTAAGCATTAAAAAGGAAAAATTCATAAAGATTTTTATGGTGTTACTAAATTTTTATGAATTTTTTCTTTTTAAAAATAAAAAATTTAGAAAAATTTAATAACATCATAAAAAATTTATTTTGAATGAATTATTGCATCTATATAATATTAATTTTCAAATTAAATTGGTTTTGGATGCAAAACATATAAGAATAAAAATAAGTCATTTTGAATTAATTCAATTTAAGTTAAAATGAATTAGTTTCGTTTCCACTTAATACCAAATGGATTATTTTAATTTTTACACATTTTTTACCCAAAAATAATTTTATTTAAAATTCAATATTATGTAGGTGTAATAATTCATTGAAAATAAAATTTTTATAATTTTAATAAATTTTTATAAATTTTGCTAGCCTTATATATTAAAAAATAAAAAATTTATAAAAATTTAATAACATCATAAAAGTTTACTTTCAAATGGATTAATATATTTACATAATATTGACTTTCAAATGAAATTAATTTTAGATAAAAAAATATAAAATTAAAAATAAGTAATTTTATATTAAATTAACTTAAATCAAAATGAATTACGCATTAATTTTAGGGTAAAAATAAAAAGAATATCATCAACTGCAGGAGCAGTGAGAGCGAGTATTTCTGTCTTTTTTTTTTTCGGTAATCAGAGAGCGAGTATTTCGAAACGTGTTCTCTTACCAAATTACAATACCACCAACACCATCCTGCCACGTGTAATTTCACACCGACAACAAAAAAATAGCGACGCCTAGAAGATCAGGATCCCGCACCCTATTAAGACTCTAATTTTCCGACGTCTCTTCACATCAAAACCAAACCTTCCCCTTCTTCTCCTTCAGGTAACCCCGAGCAAGCGATGTCGTCGTCGGCGACGGCCAGGAAGATCACTCTGCGGAGCTCTGACGGCGACTCCTTCGAGGTCGAGGAGGCGGTGGCGCTCGAGTCGCAGACCATCAAGCACATGATCGAGGACGATTGCGCCAGCAACGGCATCCCTCTCCCCAACGTCACCAGCAAGATCCTCGCCAAGGTCATCGAGTACTGCAAGAAGCACGTCGATCACGCCCCCAAGACCGACGATCGCGCTGCCGAGGATGACCTCAAGGCTTGGGATGCCGATTTCGTCAAGGTGGACCAGGCCACCCTCTTCGATCTTATACTGGTAAGTTAGTCCCCATGAATTCCTCTTGCCCTTGCTTTTGATTGTTTCCGTTGGTGATTGTTTTAGGTTGATTTGTTTCCGCTTATGATGATCGGTTTTTACTGCTTAGGGTATGGATTGCTATTGGTTATTCGTAATTTGAAATTTGGGTTTAGGTTCGTTTGATTATGGGGATTGCTAGATTTGACTTTAGGATTTTGTTTGTGTGAACATGATTGTCTTGGTAGGATGAGAGGGTAGATGATTTGAAGGACTTGGTTTCACTGATCTGTCATTTAATTCGCAGATTTAGGCTGTCATAAAGTTTAGTAATTTGTTTCATCTGTGCTCTATTTTTTTCCTCTGCTGTATCCACGGTTTTAGAATGCTTCTGCATGTGATTTTGGAAGATTATCAGTTATTGGCATTCTGGAGGTGGGAAAATTTCAAATGCAGCAACTGACTTTGCTTGTTCAGTTGCGCTTCTTTTTCTTGTTATTGGGTTGGGAAATTTGGAAGTCTGACCATCCAATCAAGCAGTGAAAGATTACCTCCTGGTTTGACTTAAAAACCTATGTTTAAACTGCTCATTCTGTAGGTAGATGTTGCCTTCTGTTTCATTTAATAGAAATAATCAGTTTGTTGAACTTCAGTTCTGAAATACCTATTTAATACTTGAAATTCTGAAATCTGGTTCAAGTGTGTATGATTGAAGGTATATTTATAATGGGCTATGTTCATCATTCTCATGTAACATAATTGTTTGTTAATAGTCCTGTTTGTATGAACAGCGTACTTCAAAGGTAAAAGGTCAAGGATTTTTATGGTCCTATTCGGTTCACACCTGAAATGGGCTTTTAATTTGGTAATACTAGCATTTTATGTACAGGTATCATGTGTGTGAACCAACCAAGGGTTGGCCTATTGGTTAAGCCTGTCGTTATTGCCTGTTATCTCAGGGTGTATGGTTTCATATCCTTACTTTCCATTTCCCTTGCCCCTGTATGTAACCACTCATTTGTATCCTTGTGTCTTCAGTATGTTTTGCATCTCAATTGCTAATGACAGCATTCTCAATGAAGTCTCTGAATAACAGCATTGCTTTGTTAAGACTCTTGATCTTTGTAAAATAGTTACTTGTGTTCAATCATTAGATAGATGTTTATATTACTTATGTTAACAAACATCAGATAGATTATTACTTATGATTTTATCTTGTTCAAAATCCCTTTATGACCCAATAATCAATAATCTATCTGGTATTGATTTGTTATGAGGAGTGAAATATGCGTAGTAACTTGTGGGAAATAGAAATAATCAGTTTGTTGAACTTCAGTTTTGAAAAAATATATTTAATACTTGAAATTCTGAAATCTAGTTCAAGTGTGTGTGATTAAAGGTTTATTTATAATTGGCTATGTTTTGTCCTGCGGGCGGAGCGCAATGGCCGCAAGGGAAATCGATCTTGTAAGATGCCAGGGTTCGATCCCTACCCCCTCCCACATTCCTAAACAATGCCATTTAAATGCTGGTTCAGTTGTCTTTGGGTCCCGAAAAAGCAGACATTTCCCATGTTCCCTATATGCTGTAAACCCTTTACTTGTATACCTGATTCTGAATACCAAAAAAAAAAAAAAAAATGGGCTGTGTTCTTGATTCGCATCTTACAGAATTGTTTGTTAATACTCCCGTTTGTATGGACAGCCTAGTTAAAAGGTCAATGTTTTTATGGTTCTCTTTGGTTCACACCTGAAGTGGGCTTTGAATTTGGTAATACTAGCATTTTATGTACAGGTATCATGTGTGTGAAACAACCAAGGGTTCGCCTATTGGTTAAGCTTGTCGCTATGGCCTGTTATCTCGGGGTGTATGGTTTCATATCCTTACTTCCCATTTTCCGTCCCATGTATACTACTACTCATTTGTATTGTTTGCCTTCAGTATGCTTTGTGTCTCGAAGGCTCATGGCAGCATTGTCAATGAACTCTCTGGATAACAGCATTATTTTGTAGCACTCTTGATCTTCATAAAATAGTTACTTATGTTCAAACTTTCTACAGATTATTATGTTACTTGTGGTAACATCAGATAGATTATCACATATGGTTCTATCTTGTTCAAAATCCCTTGATGGCTCGATTATCAATAATCTATCTGATATTGATTTGTGATGAGTAGCAAAACATGCGTGTAGTAACTTGTGGCTCTATCATGTTTTACACAGGCGGCAAACTATTTGAACATAAAGGGCTTGCTGGATCTTACCTGCCAGACTGTTGCAGACATGATTAAAGGAAAAACCCCGGAGGAGATCCGGAAGACATTCAATATCAAGAATGACTTCACCCCTGAGGAGGAGGAAGAGGTGCGTCGGGAGAATCAGTGGGCATTCGAGTGAAGCAGAGACTTGTTGTGGATGCGACGAAGTGCCTCTGTTCAGTCTGCTGCTGTTGTTTATTACTCTGACTTCAGACTCTCTTCTGTAGTTAATGTGTTTCTTATCAGATGTACCATTTGGATTTGAGCTCTTGGAATTGTAAATAATCAAATTCCCGATGGAATTGGTAGTGGTTGTGACGGGTTAGACCGGTTACCTACCATCATTTCTCCACCAATTTACTTTTGTTAAAAAATGTCTTTTCCTTTAATCTTGTTTCTGCTTTTTGTCACTTAAAGTGCAACTATGTTGCTTGAACTTCAAGTTGCTACCTACTCGTAATATCAGCATGTTCTAAAGAGAAAAGACTGGTAAATGGAAATTGTAAGGTTCGTAACCTGAAGTTCAACAACGTTAGTAACATGCAATCTTAGTATCTTATGATTTTATGATTCACAATAGGAAAAATGATTTAATTATTATGACTGGTTACGTACGATTATGATTTTGATCTAATTGTACAACTAAGATTCAGAGAAAATGAAAAATAATTTTATGTAGAATACTGATTTTGACAACCTTATTTCTAATCGTGCAGGCTCCATCTTTAGACATCCCTAAGGCTCCATACTGTATTGGTGGATCCGTCCTCTCAATGCAAACTTTAAAAGCGAGAGTAGGCAGCTAGATATGGTTGAGGAAGTGGTAGCAGCAGTCCTAGTTGCAAAATTATGGTTCAGACTGTCATCTCTTTACAGCTGAGAACAAGACGGGGGTCGCATCATGTTGTATCTACCCTAAACACGATCTTGGTCAGCTGTTAAGCCCTCAGGTTGTATCCTACTTTTAGATCATGAACAATTTCTTTCAAATCCACAAGATTACACCCAGGTAATCTTTCTAGCTTTCTTTCCTTCATCACTTCCTTTACCGCTGCAACATTGTCCCACTGACCGGCCACAGCATAGACATTTAACAGCAGCTGATAGTATGAGGAATTTTTCGGTTCCTTCTGAATCAAAGATGTAGCGATTCTCTCCCCCAGGGTTACATCTCCTGTGAAACGACAGGACCGGAGCAAGTCAGCCCAAACCAATTGCTCTGAGGATGAATCTTCATCCATTGGCATGCTCCTTATGATTTCTTCTGCTTCTTGAAGAAGCCTGGAACTGATATATAGATTGGCCATACACCAATAATGTGCAAAATTCGGCTTAATGTTGAATTCAGCAACCATCTGGTTGAAGTAGTTTATGCCCTCTGCTAACAATCTTGCCCGGACACAGCCACACAGCACACCGATAAAAGTGATCCCATCAGGCGAGGTTCGCTCTTTGCCTACCTCATTTCTGGTTGTCATTTTCATAAATAAATCCAGCCCATCTTCTGGATTCCCATGAATGCAATGCCCCAAGATCATTGCATTCCAACAAGCCAAGTTCCTTTCAGCCGCCTTATCAAATATTTTACACGCTACACCTACCTTCCCGCATTTGCAATACATGTCAACTAAAGCCGTAGCTAGATGTACAGTGACTTTTGAGAAATTTTTTGCGAGAAACCCATGAACTGATCTTCCCTCCTTCAATCTATTAGACCTACGACAGGCACTCAACACACTTGAAACTGTAGTCTCACTAGCTTTAACTCCTGCTTTTGTCATTTTTCTGAACATCTTTAATGCAGACCCAGGGTTTCCTGCCTGGACATAGGCACCAATCATTGTGTTCCAAGAAACCACATTTCTCTCAGGCATTACATCAAACAACTCGCAAGCAGAACCCAAATTCCCAGCCTTTACATAACCATCGAGAATCGAATTCCACGAAAGGACATCCCTTTGGGGCATTTCAGCAAACACTTTCACAGCTAACTCCAAAAGGCCGCAACAAGCGTATGTATGTATCAGAGAGTTCTGAACCGGCAACTCCACATCAACCCCATTTTTAATCGCTTGACCATGGCACTTTTTAACTAATTCCACCGATCCCATCTTGGAACAAACTCCGAAGAGCCGTACAAAAGTGTAGCTATTGGGAACAAACCCATTCCGCAGCATCTGGAAGTAAAACACCACAGCTTCATCTGGGACAGAGCTGAATTCAAACGCTTTTATCACAGTATTAACGCAGAAAGTGGTGGTCGTATCGAGAGATTGGAATATGGAAAGAGTGCGATCGATGTCGGCGACACGCAAAGAATGTTCCAGCAATCTGACGGCCAAAGGGGTGTGGGGAAAGAGGCCGGAAGTGATCAGATGGGCTTGCACTTGGGAGAGTTGGTTCGAGGTCTGACATTTGCTCAGAAGATGAAGATCTGGGTGATGGAAAGAAGTAGAAGCAGTGGACTTAGTTGAGGTCAGAGAAGAGAAATTGGAAGGAACTTGATTAGGGTTTGCAAGGAAGGAAGAAAAAGAGGCGGGCTTGAACCCAAGGAGGTGGCGAATGGGTAGTCTTGCCATTCATTTGGGGACTTGTTCCGATTCTCTTTCAACCTAAGTTCTCCGGCCGCCATTGAAGTTCATTCCTTTCCTTGTCTTCCCTGCAAAGTTTTCTCTTTTTGTAAGAGCGGGAAAGAGAATGGCGTCCGTCTCTGTCTCAGATCAACTTCTGTTGCAACTTTCGAGCCTCAAAAGTGTTGGCAAAAGTAATACAAATCAGCCATTAGAGTGGACCAGTTGCGCAAATGTGCCCAAAACTAAACTTTTTGCCACATCCACAATCAATGTCTGGATTTGGGCCCAAATACCTATTGACCATTAAGTTGTTTATGTGGCCGTACACGGGATTTGAGGGTGTCCATATGAAGTGTATACTTGACTTAGTGGATGCTAACTTCCACGGGCTTGGTTGTATCTGTTACCCATAATCTTTAATTATTGTTCTTGCTTTAACACTAACCTCCATTTTGTTGGTAGTGTGTTCCTAACATCAATAAAATATTTTATTTTGCTTGTAGAATACTCTAACCTCATTAAAACGATTCTTTTTTACCCATTTTTGGATAGAAATTGCCGCATCATCATGAGATTGTAGAGGAAAAAAGCTAGTTTTAACTCATTGAAAACTTTCTATTTACCAAAGAGACCTAAAAACTTTTAAAACTAACGATCTAACTACCCTCATCCCCACCCAAAAAAAATTTGAATTTGAATTTGTCTTCATGCTTGGGTACTTTTTTTCATTCTCTTTAACTTTCTCTTATATTATTTTTTCCAAAGCTTAACTGATTTTTGTGAATGAAGCTTCAAAGATTTGAGTTTCACAATTTCAAATGCAGATATATAAAAATCTGTTGTGATCTGAAGGAAATGATAGAAGAGAAAGTTAAAGAGAATGAAAAATGCTATCAAACCATAAAAGTCAATCAAAATTCTAGAAACATTTTTTTTTTCGAATTGGTGGAGCTGCCACTAGAAAACTCCAAAATTTTTATTGGCCTTCATGGTTTGGTAGTTTTTTTATTCTTTTTAACTTTCTTTTCTATCATTTTTTCTAAAACTCAACTAATTTTTGTAAATCAAGTTTCAAAGATTTAGGTTTCAAAATTTCAAATCCAATTATATGAAAATATTTTGAGATTTGGAAAAAATGATAAAAGAGAAAGTTAAAGAGAATAAAAATTGCTATAAAACTATGAAATTTGATCAAAAGTTTCTGGTCTAGTAGTGTTGCCGTTGTCCCTTGCCACCAAGTTAGAAAAAAATTTTCTTGAATTTTGATGGGTCTTCACGGTTTAATAGCATTTTTTTATCCTCTTTAGCTTTTTCTTCTATTATTTATTCCAAATCTCAATGGATTTTTATATATTTGAATTTAAAATTGTGAAATCCGAATCCTTGAAGCTCAATTGGTGAAAATCGGTTGAGCTTTGTTAGACATGACATAAGAGAAAGTTAAAGAGGATGAAAAAAGCTATCAAATCATGAATGCAAATTAAAATTCTTATTTTTTTTAGTGGTGATGGAGGTGGTCGGATAATTAGGTTCCAAATTTTTGTCTCTTTGGCAATATAAAGTTTTTAGGGAGTCAAAACTAACTTTTTCCCCTACAATCCCTTGCTGATGTGGTATTTACTGTCTAATATAATTATTTCTATCTAAAAGTAGAGGTGGGAGGTGGGCCGGGTTGACCCGGACCGGACCGCCAGTCAACCCCGGACCAGGACCGGTCAAACCCCTCGCCGCCCCGGGAAAAGCCTGTAATATTATGGGCCGAGTATGGGCCCAATAGGAGGAGGGAGACGCAAAAAAGACCGCCCCGGACCAGACGAAGCACGCAAACCGGCCCGACCCGGACCGGACCACCCCACCCTGCCTGGCGCCGCAACGGCTCCCTACCAGTAACGTTAACCTGCAAAATTTTTTTTTAAAAAAAGGGCTAATTACACAGCAGGCCCTCCAACAGCTTTTTGCTCCATTTCAGCCCCCAAAATTTCATTTTTGCCCCTCCCAACAACTAAATTTCAAGGACTTTTTGGTCAAACTAATTTTTCCCCTCCCCCTATAAATACCAATGCCATTTTCACTCAATCCTCACACAATCACTCAATCTCTCTTCTTCATCTACTATATTCTCTCAACCATTCTCCTTATTTTCTTAATCTCTTCCAAATTTCTTACTAATCTCTCCCTAATATCTTCATAATCCTCTCTTGATTTTGCATTAATCACTACTATTAGTACGTGAGGCATGACTTCAAAAGGAAAGGGCAAGTCAACAGATAGTTCATCTTCCCGCAACACCGGCCTCCGAGCCTTGTTCCGTCGCCGATCTCGGCCTGCCGATAAAGGCATTTCAATTCAAGAGTTTCACGACGATGATGCCGGAATCGATATGACGAATTACGATTTGGGTCTCGACGATCAATTATCCGATGATGAAGTGGAAGAGTTGGATGCGATGGCGTCCGGGAATCCGTCAACAGAACCGACGCCTACAAGTCATGAACCCGGCGTGGAGGAAACTCAAGCACAAGGTAAATCCACGAGACTAACTGCTTGGGTTTGGGAGCATTATGAGCTCATAAACGAAGGGGAGTCGAGGTACGGAAAATGCAAACATTGCGGGAAAAAATTGGTGCATAGAAAGAATTCCGGCACTGGAACGCTGAAGCGGCATATTGAAAATCAACATGCTAACGTCCTCCCTAGTACCGGGACTAGTTCTGGAGGACAAACACAACTTGGGTCTACAACCGGCGCCGGCGGACCAGGTATATTTCGTTTTAACCAACAATCTTGTAGAGAAGGTATGGTAAATTGGATGATGCTTACCGAAAAACCTTTTTCACAAGCTGAAGATGTCCACCTAGAATCTTGGATAAAATCACAATTAAATCCTGCATTTAGAAAAGTATCTAGGAAAACTGCTAGGAAAGAAAGCTTTAGACAATTTGAAGCCGGAAAATCAAATTTGCAAGCATATTTTTCTGCTCTTGATCATTGTGTGGCATTTACTTCTGATATGTGGACATCACCTATAGGTCAATCATTCTATTGTGTTACTTCTCATTGGATTGATTCTGATTGGATAATGCAAAAATGAATTTTGTCATTTAAGGTTATTGAAACAGATCATACTGGTTTTCAAATCATATTCTGGTTGATTCTGATTGGATAATGCAAAAAAGAATCAAATTTAAGGTTTAATTGTATCTTAGAAACTTTACGTGATTATTTTTGTACTGATAAAGTTCTGTGCATTTCATTTGATAATGCTTCAAATAATGATGTTGCCGCTCGCCTTTTGAGTCAAAACTTAAAACCACCGCTCAACGGTGCATTTTTTCACGTTAGATGCATGTGCCATATTTTGAACATTTGTGTGCAAAAGGGTTTAGAAGTTCTCCAAAATGAGATTTTGCCTATTCGAAACTCATTAAAATATTTGATGTCCAGACCTGCTATTTTTCGTGAATTTAAAAGCTTTTGTATTGAAAATCAAAAACCATTTTCTTGGAAACGGTTTAAATTGGATTGCCCAACCTGCTGGAACTCCACATTTTTTATGTTGCAAGATGCATTACCGTATGCAAATTTGTTGTCACATTTCATGAATTTAAAAATGGGTTCTGAATTTCTTACGACTGAAATTTGGGAGAAATGTTCCAAAACCGGTGAATTGCTTAAGTTTTTTTACGAGGCAACTGAATTTTTCTCTGGTGTTTACTACCCAACAAGTCATCAAGTTTTGTTTCATTTAGTGAACATCACATATGCTTTACATCAGTTTAAAAATGATGAGTTGTTAAAACCGACTGTCGAAGCCATGCGGGCTAAGTGGCTTCAATATTTCTCAAACATTCCACCTATCTTTTTAGTCGCTTCTTTACTTGACCCGTATGTAAAATTAACGGGCACAACAACACTGCTTGAAGGAATTTTTCATACTTATTTAGAAATGTCTCATATAAATGTTTTGGCTATGTCTGCTTCTGCTTCCGAGTACTTGCATTCTTTATACAAGTTATATTGTGAGCGGCATTCGGATAAGGTAAGATCCGAAGCTCCTCAAACCGAGCCTCCAAGGAGATCAATCTTCTCAAGATTCAACCCGGCGCTCCAAATGCTCAAACGACCCGACCGATGACATTGGGATTAGCTGAGGTCAATGACTATCTCAACACATCGTTCGAGGCAAGCGACATCGACATCTTGGAGTGGTGGAAACAAAAGAGATTAAGATTTCCGATCTTATCGGTAATCGCACAAGAGATTCTTGCCGTTTCAGTATCGACCGTCTCATCCGAGGCATCGTTTAGTGCCGGAAAACGGGTGATAACAGAAAAACGGTCAAGATTGACACCCGACGCCATAGAAGTATGCGTGTGCAACCGAGATTGGGGCCTCGCAGCACTCCGGCAGCAATACCAAAAGAGTTCGGATGAGAAGGTAATATCCGATACCGAGACTTGAATTTTTTTTTTTCAATCATACATGTAGTTTGTATTTGATCTGATTATGCTGTTCAGCATAGATCATAGGTTTATATTATTTATCATTTTTGGAACGTTTTTGCCATTTAAAAATGTAAGGCATGTTTCGATTATTTGTAAGTGCCGTTTGACTTTTTAACTTAATAAAACTTACACCGGAGGTGGTGTTTTTTATTAAAAATATTTATGACTTATATAATTAATAATTGTTCTATTTATATATATATATATATATATATATATATAACAAAAAAAAAATGAAACCCGCCCCGCCCCGCCGCCCCCGCCGGGGACCGGCTCGGAACCGCCCCGCCTACAACCAGACGTAGCCCGGTCCTCAGGACCTAGGTCCAGGACCGGCCGGTCTCGGGCCGGTCCGACTTGGTTCCCACCTCTATCTAAAAGGGGGTCAAAATGAAATGTGTTAATGAGGTTAGGGTATCCTACAGGCAAAGTGAAGATTAGGGTTAGAATAGGAACAATAATTAAAGGTTGGGGGCAGTGTGTATAATTTACCCCTATAATCCTAAGCTTGCATAACATTTTCCATCCAAGATAACAATTTTCATAAAAAAAAGGCCAAAATAAAACATTTTATTAAGATTAGGGACACATTATAAATAAAATAGAGGTTAGGGTTAAAACAGGAATAATCGTTAAAGGTTACAGATAATGTGTGTAATTAATCCTAATCTCCACCCCATACCTGTTTCTATATATACATAGAAATCTTAAGGTTGCTCTTGTCATCCTTTTTGCTAGTTCACTGCTTCAAGCAAGGAAAACGCATGAATGGCAGCACTTCTACCGCCCAGACGAGCTTCTGGTAAATGTCACGAGACGATCAAGCCATCATCATTATACGTTAGTGGTTGATTTCACCCAAACAAAAGCTTTAGTGGTTGATTTGCCTGTATTGACAAAAACTATGCCTTCAATCTAAAAGCTTTATGCTTTTCGCAAAGACTATTTAGGGTCGCTTTACTTTGTTTCTTTAAAGAGGTTGACAATTTTGCATTTCTTGGGTAATTATTTCATGGGAGATGTCGGGCCAATTTGTTTATTGTGTACACATTAAAGGAACATGTTCTTATGAGGTCGTGCGTTTGACCCAGTTTGATGCTTATAAAGAATCATATTCTCTTTGGTATTTTCATTGCATTGCCACTGGAGCTTCTTTCATTCATTCGTGTTTGCCCCTGCTCCTATGACCTCTACTTCTGTTGCTTCTTAATCTTCTCCTCTTGAACCTAACCCCATCATCGGCTTTTGCTCCTAAGCCCAATTGGGCTCAAATCATGGTTGCTGCAGAGGTAAGTTCCTGGTGACAATTAGACCAGAAAAAAGTTGATTCAAACTTGTCTTCCTACTTCGTAGCTTGGTTCAGCAGCCATGACCACTCGATTCATGCGGAAGCTTGCTTCTTCGTCAGTTTTGGCCTCGTACAGGAAATCGAGGGCTGAGGCCCCACACCAGGCGGTAGGCTATGGAATAAAAATCCCTGTTTCCTCCTCTTCTCCCACTTCATTGGAATCCGCCATTTCTAAATCCTTGTTGATCACCTCTCAGTGGTGATAGACACTGTCAATCTCAGAGAGGGGCCTGAAGCCTAGTTCGGATACGTTGTGGTCAAGTGGGGCACAGGCCACACCGCCACAGGATGGGGCGGTGTGAGGAGTGGGGATGCTGGCGGTTGATGTAGGTTCATCTCGAAGCACTGACTGGTTTTAACCTTGGCTTATTGTAATAATATTGGAACTTCGAGCGTGGCTTCAAGTTATGCTTCAACTCGGTCATGCCTGATTTGGTGAATACACGTTAACACACTATTGGGCACGCTAACTGAACTGGCATGAGATGTTCAACTTTGTGAATTTTATAAATGATTAGTGACTATTGTGATACATAACATGATGGAATCCGATTTTGTTGAATGTTCTTTTACCTCTAGCTTTAGTTTGGGGCAAATTATGTGAATAGTTTCTATTATGTAATTATCATCTTGTCTTAGTCTCTAATTTATTGACTATTTTGTATTAGTCTTACACCTATTAAAACAATTTTGTCTAATCCCACAGTGGAAGGGATTTCCTAATCCAAAGTAACTTCTGACAAACAAATTTTTAGATCATGATTTAAACTATTAAGTACTGTATTCTAGTAAATTTAATTTGTACAACAATGTTTTTGTAGTTAAGAGATATTTAAAATCACCAAATTTTCTACATTGTATGTATCAAATTTATTTCATTTAGAATAAATATGCTACTAATTTTAATTATCTATTAGGTCTGTGGCTGCCAACTTCACTGGCTGAGAGTGCGGATCGTTACAGCCCTCCAAGCGGAAAGCTCGGTGAGTAAGGTAAGTTTGTAAGTTTGTATCTTAAATACTTTAATTTGAGGTTAATTAGCAAAATTAAGTAAGTTATCCACGAGTTAGATGGTTCCGAGTGGTTTATGGCACTAGGTTTACCTGTTGGCAAAATGGTCATTTTGCACCTCAGAAAGTCAGGATGAGTCCTAGGAGTAAGAACGATATCTTGAAAACTAAAAACCCAAGTAATCATTTTTGACTAAGTGTTTAAATATCCTTAGTTGCTTTTTGGGGAAGGGATATTTTTGCAAGTTTTAAAAAAGTTTGGGGAAGGGGAGGTTTAGTTGTTTAAAAGACTTTGTGGGAGGGATTTTTGGCACTATTTCCCATCCTCCTAACTCATTTTCATAGTCCTCTCTTCCCTTCTCCATCTCATGTCCAAATCTTCATAAAATCATGATTTCTTGGTGAAATTGGAAGGCTTTTATAATGCCCAAGCAAGAGAAGGCTTGTTTTAAATGCATTTTCTTGGTTTTGAAGCTTTTGGAGGTGTTTTCTAGCTTGGGCAAGCTTGTATGCATGGCGTACTCCTTGTCCCTTGAAATTTCTTTGTTTCTTAAGTTGTTTTGAGCTTAGGTTTTGTTGGGTTTGCTTTAATTTGGTGCCATAAACCATTGTTTCTATTGGAACCTAGGAAATCTTGTGGAACCCATTGAAGCTTGTGGTGCTTGATTGTTACTAGTTCAAGGTTAATTAAGGTAAGAGATTTATGGTTCAAGTTTATTGGATGCCATTTATAGCTTGCTTATGGTAGCATTCATGTGAATTTGTGAATGGCATTATTGGTGGATGGTGTCGGCCACAGTGGACTAGTGTGATTTCCTAGCTTAGTGTGATATTTGTGTGCATTACAAGCTTGGTATGGATGGTGAATTGTTGCCTAGGAAATGTGTTTTGTAGGTTTGCAAACTAGGGAGGTGTCCTCAACTTATTTGGGAGCCTTTGGAGATCTCCCAAGGTGCTTTGTGAACCATTTACAAGGGTAGGGCACGGCCTTTAGTGCCATGGCATTAGTTGGGGCTGTAGCACCAGAGTACACAAAGGGGACATCCAAGAGCTAAGCTTGTGGTACTGCAGTGCCGCATTGGGCTATAGCCCTAATGACCTATTTTCTAGGAAAACACACCTTTTTGTAATAAGTTCTAGGGGAGGTCCTTGGGTGTGCCTAGGTTGCCTAAGAGTTGAGGTGACCTAGTGGCACTCTGGGACATCCAAAACTCATCCGTGAACTAGGAGTTTTTCAAGGAATTGTGGAGTACAAAAGTACCCATAAAGCAAAACAAGTTAATTGGCCATAATAGCACACCATTGTTTGGTGTAAAGTTTAGTACCATCGGGAGCCTAGTCGGGCCTTTGGACTTGATGACTCAATGTAGGAACCTTAGAGCACGTATCTAGGTTCCATGGAACCTAGAAATTATGAGTCCAACCATGATTATTGTCACTCCACTAGGGTGAATTGAGTAATGGTGCATTGGTAAGCACCATGAGTGAAGGTTTAGTGCACTTGTACCTAGGCAAGTTCACTTGAGGCATAAGGGAGAACCTAGTGCACTTTTGGTAGGGTTTTAAGGTGGAAGCTTAGTACACAAGTGACTTAGGCAAGTCTAAGGACTTGAGGCACTATGCAGAGGCTTAGTAAACCTAGTGAGTTCTTTGGAACTCAAGCAAGGTGCATCCGCTATGTTTGCCTGTACAACAATCAAGGGAAGGCTAAATGGTGAGCTAAGCTCACAGCATTAGTAAGCTAAGACTTACTAGGAGTGAGTTAGAGGCCAGAATTTTCTAGACACGGAGTGATGCCATTGGGAGAACTAGGTGGAGGACAAGTCCTAAGGAATTGAAATGCTATGGGCATAGGTTTAACTCTCACACTTTTTTGAGCTCGCAGTAGATTGCATATTATATATGTTAGTGTTGTGCCCAAAAGCCAATCATGAGATGATTGTATTTTTGCACATTGAGTCATGATATTTTATTAAGGCATTAATCCAGCAATTACGTTTGTTGTTTTGTTCCTGCGTAACTTAACAAACATAATTGTAACCCTAGAATAATGATATTCTTAAAAGTCCCTGGTCTAGTATTATTGTGGAGCGGGTTGCAATAATACATAACGACTAGCATATGTGGAGACTAATATGAGATATGTAGTCTACATATGGGTACAAGTTGGAGAACTTGTGTACTGGACCGACCCACCATGAGAACACTACATGGATCGTTATATGAGTGTCATAAGTGATTCTCATAGTGATTAGGGTATATGTAGTCCTTCGACCTAAGATCATCAAGGTTCCCTACATGTGAGTCACATACTTTGATACTTTCCTTTGTTGCTCGTAACTGAGTGAACTTGAAGAAGGTCATTGGGTATGTCACATATCATGCGGAGGGATTTGTATGATCAAGATGGGATTTGTCCCTCCTATGTAACAGGAGTGATATCTTCGGGCCCCTTGATAGAGTGAGACTTAGAAAATGCATGGCCATGCTCGGATGAGTTGATATGCGATATCAATGTCATCAGTTTAAGTTAGTCTACTCGGTAATCAAGAAACCAAAGATTGGGCTATACGAGAGTGACACATTCCATGTCTCGTGCTTAGTCTTGATATCTTGGACAAAGGGACAATGGCATATATCGGTTATGATCATAAAGGTATAGTCGAATCATCGACAATCTTGTCACTTGGGTAGCAATGATGTGTTGCTAGACACCGCTCATTGTTTATGATCATAAATGTGATTTATGATCATTGCCAACGTGATAAGAGCCTATTGGGTCGCACACATAGAGCTATTTGGATCATTAGAGTGCATGGGCTAATTATTTGGGTTATGGTTTCACTTTAATTTTGTATTAATAATGGGCCCAAGAGTTGAGCCATTATTAAGCCCGAAATTAAATCCTAATTGGATTAGGGCTTTGAAACCCATTAGGCCTGGAAGTTGAGTCTCACTATAAATACAACTTTTAAGTGAGAAATTCGCAGGTCTCCTTGCCCTAGCCTCCAAAAAAGGACAGCCACACTCTTCTCTTGCAATTCCTTGGAGGACGCAAGCTAGCACTGCGAGTGCAAGAGAAACGCATCTGCCGGGACGTGGTGGAAGCGTGGTGATCCCGAGAGGCTCGTGTGGATACCATAGAGAGCTTGAACACGTCAACTGTTCAGGTTTTGTGATTCGACTCTACAGTTGAGTGAGAGATCTCAATCGAAAATTAGGTATGAAAATTTTCAAACACCCGGTTTACCCCGTTTCACTTGGATCCTGGAGGGTTTCGGTTAAATTCCGCTGCGCTGTTTGGCTCCCGAAACCCAACCATTTATATATATGCTTGTTCTTAAGGTTTTCTTGCAAGTTAAAGGATCCCTTTCTGAGAATCATTGATTCTTATTCTCTTAGCATTTGTTGTGCATATTTTGTATTTGTGGAGCCAACAAACATTGACGGTTGTTGAGCTATGCTCATGAACAGGTATTTTACTTATTTGAATCCTTGTGATTCTAGTTTTGTGGTTTACTTGTTGGTTAAGTTTTTGTATTAACTACAGTTATTTATTTGGCTGGTAGAAGCTAGTGAAGTACAATGGAGGGCTTTTAGAGCTTGCCACCAGGAGTTTGTTCTAAGGTGAGAGCTTAGTTATAGATCTTAGTAGTATAGTTTAGTGTATAGTTTTTATACACTAGTTTTCCTCCGATGTACATGGTTGAGTAGTAAACTTTAAGGCCACTCTTGGGTGTGAGCATAGTCTACATTTGTATAGATGCTTGCCCATGTTTGGTTATGTGTAGTTAATTCCACAGTTAACTTGTATTCTTTGACAATTTTATTACTTGAATTTTTGTGAAAGGCTGAACAACATTTTACGGATTAAGATTTATGTTTATGATTTATTGCTTATTTGATTGACTAAGTCAAAGCATAACTCATGCATGATTGCATAGTAGGTTAATTAACTAGAAACATGAAGGTTTTAACAAGTGTTAATGTAATCAATTAGCCAATTATGACTAGTATGGGACATGTTCTCATAGGTTTTCTGGGTAGGGCCATGAGGGGCCATGTCATAGATGCACCCAAACATGATCAAGGTTCAAGTAATACTGCATTCAAAAAATCAAAGTAACCCAAGAAGTGGTCAAGTTGTAGTTGGAGTCTTTCAAGTTTTGCATGACAAACACTTCAACCCCAAACTTTGCTTGGTAGATTCTCCAACTTTATATTTATATTGCTTCTGAGTATCAGAAAAAGTATCTATTGGCTATCAAAAATTATTTTACAATTTAAATTTATTAGAAGACAGTTACCAGAAATTTCAAATTAGAATTTTAAAAGTGTTTGCTAGATTGTTACTTTGAGTTATTAAATATTGTCTAATAAGGGATGAAAACTAAATAATTTTAACATGTTTAGGACAAAAAATTAAATAACTAATATGTTAGAGACTAAAATATAATGATAATTAACGATTAATGATTATTTGTAAAATTTACCCTCTGGTTTGAATAAGATGAAACAAAGCCTATTTGTCTAATAATGTTTTTGAATGTTATGATTATGATGATGATGATGATGATGATGATTATTATTATTATTATTATTATTATTATTATTATTCTACAAAATTTTTCTACTAAATATTGTATCAAATCATCATCTATTAAACAGGGCGGTGCCAACAAGTTCGAAAAAGTAGAAACCAATACAAACTTCTTCTAAAACTATAGCTCTTGGTAAGAAAGTTTTGCAATTTTATTATTATTTTTGGAGCAGGGTGGGGTGAGTAATGTCTCAAACTTTTTATTCGTTTAAATTAGAACTTTTTGCCATTTTAAAGGGGACCTTGCTTTAACTTTGCCCTTGTCTAGAGGAGTTTGGCTTACATTAACCTATTTAAATGGTCAAAATGGGCGTCCAATCAAAAGGGAGGGTCAAAGTAATTTGTGGGTTTGGGGCTAGAGTTTGTTAAAATTATTAATAATGCAATTGTACATTAATACACTCCCAACCAAAAGTTGCCTACTTTTTTTGACAGCCGCTCATTTGGTTCACATCCATGGCAGCCTCAGTCATCTTATAGATTATGCTAATTGCTCGACTAGCACATCTTCAACCCATAGCACCCGATTTGGTTCCTCATAGCCCCCCTCACCTTTGTGCACTGGTTAGCTGATACATATGACCCTTAGTTTCATGTTTTGTGCTCGTGTTTCAACTCCGTCAATGGCCATCAGTGCACCGTCCACAGACCCGTTGTGTTTGGTCCGCCATTTTTCACACACGCACAAATCTAAGCCGAGCATGGAGGCCTTATGTTGTCTTAATGCTCGTCAGTGAACCTAGCTGCGGATCGATGGATCCGTAGTGTAGGAGAATCGATTGGTCTGCAACTACAACAGATTCCTAGGCTGCTAGAGGGAAAATGCAAAGGCATCTTTTATGTGATGACACAAGGATGTAATTAGGGCCAAAATTAGGAACTTTTCATAACAGACTCCCATGACCCACAAAAAAGCCGACCTAAATTAACATTATTAGACACTCATTAATCTGATTAAATCAAAATGAATCTATTTTTTTTTTGTTAAAATTGCTATCATAAGGGCAGTTCGTTTTGATTTAATCAAATTAATAAATGTCTACTAATGCTGGGTTGGGCTTTTTGTGGGTCATGGGAGTCTATTATTAAAATTTCCTAATTTTGGCCTTAATTAGGTCATTGTGCCATCATAGTAGAGATGCCTTCTCCTTTTCCCTCTAGCAGCTGAGCAATCTATTGCAGTTGGAGACCCATCGGCCGTTCTGTGCTTCAAATCCATCGATTCATCACTGGGTTTGCCGATGAGCATTAAGACAGCATGAGGTCTTCATGCTTGACCTAGATTTGTGCGTGTATGGAAATCGGCATATCAAACATGACGGGTCTGTGGGCGGTACTTCGATGGCGATTAGCAAAGTCAATATGTAGGCACAAAGCTTGAAACTAGGGGGCCTATGTCTCACCTAGTCGGTGCATAATCATAAAGGGAGCTATGAGGGACTAGATTAGTGCTATGGGTAAAAGATGTGTTGGTAGAGTAGTTAGTGGAAGCTACAAGACGATGGAGGCAGCCATGGACGTGAACCAAATGAGCGGCTGTGGAAAAAAGCAGGCAACTTTTTTGTTAGGAGTGTATTAATGTACAATGGCATTACCAGTAATTTTAATAGGAGTGTATTAATGTACAATGACATTAATGGTAATTTTAACACACTTTAGCTCCAAACCCACATTATTCTGACCCTCTGAACTCCCCCAAAATTTTACCAGCCCACCACAAGTCTTGACAAAAGTTAGAAAATTTTTTTAATAGTAAGAAAAAAATATTAATTTTAATAAAATGGAATATACATTCTAGTTCTAAGAAAATGTTTTAATCAATCCCTAACAATCCACACAAAGTATAAAAGTACTCCCAACTATAATCCACAAAAGCTGAAAACTATACATATATTTTTATCAAATGACAAGAAAAGACATGCCAATGTAAACTATTTTTCTTAGTAGGAATTTTTTGAAAAGGGAAACGTACAATTACCCTTAAGATTTGCCCTAACCTAGAATTTACCCATTTTATTTTTAAAAACCAACACTTTACACCTGTTTCTTTTACATTATCCAATAACAATTTCTGAAACTATAATTTAAACTATATAATAGTTTTCTTCTACTAATTCTGATCTCTCCAATATTTTTTTTATAGTTATATACATTTTAAATTATTAATTTTTCTTTCTATAAATGCAATTTTATCCTTCTAAATGTGTATTATTATTTTTTAAAAATCGATTAGCTATAAAAAAAATAAAAAAATCTTGAAATTATTGAATATGGTTATCAGATTGTTTAATTACATCCTGTTCATTTTAACTTAAGTCAATTGACTCCAAAATGGCTTATTTTTATTCTTACATTTTTTTACTTGAAACTAATTTTAAATAAAAGCCAATATTATTTAGTTGCAATAATCCATTGAAATAACAATTTTTGTAATTTTACTAAACTTTTATGAATTTTTCTAGTTTAAGGAATTAAAAAATTTGTAAAAAATGTAATAACATCATGAAATTTACTTTCAAAAGGATTATTAAATCTACATAATATTGAATTTTAAATGAAATTAATTTTAAAAAAAGATATAAAATTAAAAATAAGTCAGTTGACTTATGTTAAAATAAATTGATTTTTAGGGTTTAAAAAGCTATTGTCAGACACTATAAAGAAAGTAGGGGTAAAGTGTAGGTTTCTAAAAATAAAGAAGACAAGGCATAGGTTAGACCAAACCACAAGAAATTTTTTGTAATTTTTCTGTTTTAAATAAAACTTGCCTCCCCCTCTCTCTCTTCTTGCTTTCTCAATCACCATAATTGTTATAGGATTTTATTTTTTCGGTCAGATGGTATTGGTAAGAGGCACACCCAAGTATGCGCTACAATGGATAGGTAGATTTCTTCTTGTTTTGACACGTGTGAGATATATTGTCGAGCACTAGGTGAGGATGAAGACTTGTAGCTAATTATTTTTAACTTAAGTCAATTTAATTTAAAATAGTTTATTTTTATTTTTATATTTTTTATATGAAACTAATTTTATTTAAATTACAATATCGTATAGGTGTAATAATTCATTGAAAATATAATTTTTATACTCTTACTAACCCTTTATAAAATTTTATTTTTTAATGCATAAAAATAAAAAATTCATAAAAATTAATAACATCACGAATTTTTACTTTGAAATAGATTATTACATCTATATAATACCAGATTTCAAATAAAATTAGTTTCTTCAAAAAATTATATAAAAATAAAAATAAGCCACTTTGGATTAAATTGACTTAAGTTAAAATGAATTGGCTTTGGTTTTGGGACATGGTCAGATCGATGGGTGGGAAGCGATGGACTGTCTTTGAACTCCAAATCCACTTGAGCTAAGAGAAATCTCATTAGAAGATTCAACATATAGATGTTGAGGTCGTAGGTGATGATGTAGAAGTGCTGGACAAAGTAGATGCCAATGGGGACGGTGAGGAGGATGCTACCATGAAGAAGATAGTGAGGGAGGTTGCGGAGATTTGGAATGATTTGCTAATGTGACGGCCCATGTTGGTGGCTTAGGAGACAGATCAATGGCGGTCATTTGGGCATAGAGAAGATGATGGTGGTGGCCGGATGGGAAGCATTCAAGAGAGGAAACAATTGATTTCATTAGAGGAAAACCAAAGTCAGGTCCTTAAGAGTTTTCTATAATTTTTATTTCAGTTATCTTACAACCAATTACATCAATTTTGTAACAGAAATAAGTTCGTTCTCATTTCTGTTATTCGAGGGGCTTAAGTATCCCATTTAGGGTTGCTTATACGGTTTTTTTGGTTTTAACCGAAATCGAATAATTAAATTTATTCAATTTTTGGTCTTATGTATTAATAATTGAATAGATTGAATTATTAGAAAAAATTGAAATAATAAAAAAAATTTTAGATATTCAGTTTTTAATCAAAATAACCAAATTCTATGCATATACTGTTGGGTTTCGGGAGCCAAACGGCGCAGCGGGGGAGCCAAACAGCGCAGCGGAATTTAACCGAAACCCTCCAGGATCCAAGTGAAACAGGGTAAACCGGGTGTTCGAAAATTTTCATACCTAATTTTCGGTTGAGATCTCTCACTCAACTGTAGAGTCAAATCACAAAACTTGAACAGTTGACGTGTTCAGGCTCTCTATGGTATCCACATGAGCCTCTCAGGATCACCACGCTTCTACCATGTCCCTGCAGATGCGTTTCTCTTGCGCTCGCAGTGCTAGCTTGCGTCCTCCAAGGAAGTGCAAGAGAAGAGTGCGGCTGTCCTTTTGGGAGGCTAGGGCAAGGAGACCTGCGAATTTCTCACTAGAAGTTGTATTTATAGTGAGACTCAACTTCCAGGCCTAATGGGTTTCAAAGCCCTAATCCAATTAGGCTTTAATTTTGGGCTTAATAATGGCTCAACTATTGGGCCCATTATTAATACGAAATTATTGTGAACCCAAAACCCAAATTATTAGCCCATGCACTCTAATGATCCAAATAGCTCTATGTGTGCGACCCAATAGGCTCTTACCACGTTGGCAATGATCATAAATCACATTTATGATCATAAGCAGTGAGCGGTGTCTAGCAACACATTATTGCTGCCCAAGAGACAAGATTGTCGATGATTCGACTATACCTTTATGATCATAACCGATATATGCCATTGTCCCTTTGTCCAAGATATCAGGACTAAGCACAAGACATGGAATGTGTCACTCTCGTATAGCCCAATCTTTGGTTTCTTGATTACCGAGTAGACCAACTTAAACTGATGACATTGATATCGTATATCAACTCATCCGAGCATGGCCATGCATTTTTCTAAGTCTTACTATATCAAGGGGCCCGAAGATATCACTCCCGTTACATAAGAGGGACAAATCCCATCTTAATCATACAAATCCCTCCGCATGATATGTGACATACCCAATGACCTCCTTCAAGTTCACTCAGTTATGAGCAACAAAGGAAAGTATCAAAGTATGTGACTCACATGTAGGGAACCTTGATGATCTTAGGTCGAAGGACTACATATACCAGGATCACTATGAGAATCACTTATGACACTCATATAACGATCCATGTAGTGTTCTCATGGTGGGTCGGTCTAGTACACAAGTTCTCCAACTTGTACCCATATGTAGACTACATATCTCATATTAGTCTCCACATATGCTAGTCGTTATGTATTATTGCAACCCGCTCCACAATAATACTAGACCAGGGACATTTAAGAATATCATTATTCTAGGGTTACAATTATGTTTGTTAAGTTACGCAGAAACAAAACAACAAACATAATTGCTGGATTAATGCCTTAATAAAATATCATGACTCAATGTGCAAAAATACAATTATCTCATGATTGGCTTTTGGGCACAATACTAACATATACATTCCAGACCTCAAACATCCATTACATATTTCATCCAAAACATATATTCCAATCACATAGCAAACATCTATAATCCATACAAGATCTTAACATCACATACATACACATACAAATAGTCATCACATATATAATCCTTTCTAAATCTTAAACATAAAACTAGTAAAATAAAAATTCAGTTATGTCAGTTAACTAGATTTTAGTGGAAGCAAATCGAAAACTGAAATGAATTTTTATATTGGTTTTCGGTTATAGCCAAAACTACAATTATATCTAAAAGTGATAATAAAAACCAAATTTCTTTTTGGTTATTTTGTTATTTCAAATAT
This sequence comes from Aquilaria sinensis, assembly GCA_005392925.1. Taxonomy (NCBI): domain Eukaryota; kingdom Viridiplantae; phylum Streptophyta; class Magnoliopsida; order Malvales; family Thymelaeaceae; genus Aquilaria; species Aquilaria sinensis. Next base: position 74,305 of record SMDT01001144.1, on the reverse strand, counting down.
AACTAAAATTTTGCTTACCGCTAGTCCTACTTACCAAAGTTGGAGGGGTGAGTTGGCTTGAGTCAAAGTTAAAGAGGTTATGTGTCTGAATCACCAAATTTTAAGGGGTGTTTATGGTTTTAGGCCTTTGAAAAAGCTATCTAGTGATAGTTTTTAGTATTAGAGGTTTCTAAAAGCTATCAATTATTTTGATTCTAACCTCTAAAATTAATTTTTAAGGCTATTCTAAAAAAGAAACCAAATTCTTGTTCTCACAGTTGTTACATAAATTACATGACGCCACACATGATATGTGATCAATGTGGCTCTTTGATCGAGTCCTCCTCAAAACCAGTATCCCATTTCAACTCTAGTTGATGGATCCAACTATAGACATAAAAAATTAATTGGGCTAAAATATATTTTCTAGCCCATTTCTAAATTGATGTCCAAAATTCAAAATTCCATCAAATTTGGATACTATAAGTTCAAGAAACACAATTTTTTAGGCTCATAAGTATAAAACCGAAGGCCTCAAATGAAGACTCACTATGCTATCTTAGCCAAAGTCCATTTTGGCAAATTGAACCTTAAAATCTAAAATGACTAAAGCCCATACATCCCATCATTTAGCTCAAATATATATGGAATATTCTAGAATATTCCATATATTATCCTTTTAAATTAAATAAATTGGATAATTAAGGAGAGATAATTATCATATTTTCTCTTAAGATAAATACAAGAGGTAAATATATGATAATTATGACATGTGGTTTTCTTGAACTAAACCACCTCCTCTTTACACCTATAAATAGCCCCCCCAAGGCCAAGGAGAAGAGGAGAAGAACAAATTGGAGAAGTAGAGCTAGGGAGAAGGAAAATTTCTCTACAAGAAGCTCTATCTAGCTCTTTAAGCTGATTAAGCACAAATGCCTGATGATAGCCGAAGGACTATCGCCTCTCCTAGAACGCACCTCCTATCAAAAGCATGCTTGGGAAGCCTGGCACCATCCGAGGGAGGCACTAGTACTGACCTCGGACTAGGCGAATTCCAGTGCCTCGAACTCGGGATTTAGCCTAGTACCCCAGAGAGCTCCAAAGGTGCAGACAGCCCCCTCGGGGGATTAAACGGATCACCTTCGGGATAGAAGAACCAGCTACCGCAAGCAAGAGAGGATTTCCCGAAGGCGGAACCTGCGAGCTAGGCAGCGCCCCGAACTGCGAACATAACTCCCGAAGAAGGGTGTTCGTCCCAGAGAACGACCTCGCCCAAAGGACATCGGGAGTACGGCAGGAGCATTTAAGGAGCCTCTGACACATCGCCCACAGACGCACCATGTCACCTCAAACGACGCTCTGACACGCCGACGCCGCCCAGGCCTTGTCACAACCTGTCTCGGACCAAGGCTCGAGGGAGCCTACAAACAGCTACTTGTCCCCTTTGTCCAAAGGTACACAGCAGATCTGACCGAACACGTGTCACGATCTGAACGGGCCAGACACTTCTATAAATACCAAAGAGCAGCCCCTTGCAAACGGGTTGGTCAGTCAGTTGAGAGGATACGAACAGGCAAGGCCACTAAACCCTTGAGTGCTCTCTTTCCTTCACCTCTCAGAAAACTAACTTGGGCGTCGGAGGCTCCTCCCCGGAAAAACATCCCGGGGACCTCCTAACCTTTCCTTTTGGGCTCTTCAGGTACCACTCCCTGGGAAACCTCCACTCCGGGCGTTCTCCTCCTCAGGAAGTCCCTCCAGAAACCACCATGTCCTCCAGCGAAGATGTCTCCGGACATCATTTGGCACCGTCTGTGGGAACCCACCCTCAGGTTGCCGTCGTTGAGACTCGGCGTTCTAAGGACAAAGGACTCCCGAAGTCCCCGTCCGCGCTTGAAGTCCAACCGGCTGCTGAGCAAACTCTTCCAGGGACTTCCACGCCCGAGGAAGAACGTCCTCTGGTCATAACCATGAGCTTCCTCCGTGACTTCCAACGCTCTGTTGTGGCTGAGATGACACAACAGATAGACAGAAGATGGCCACAACAAGCTCAAACCCAAAGGTCTCCTTCACCGGTACGCCCTCGGGAAAAGAGCCCCAAAGCAGTCCGCCGCAGTTCGGGGAGTGAAGACCCACGTGAGGAGTCTTCAACAGAAAATATGCCCCTCGGGGCACGCCTTCCAGGGCAAACGGGGCCCAACCAACCCAAAATTTGACGCCGAAGGAGCCCTTTGCCCGAGACGAGGTCACCCTCTCCCCGACGACGAAGCCATTCTCCGAAGAGGCGCCGTCAATCTCCTCCACCTGAGGAAGAACCTAGCGCCGCCACCCTCATGGAGAAAATATTGGCAAGGCTGGACCGAGTCGAGAGGCAGGTGGCTCGCAAGCCAGTTTGGGCCAGACTGTCTGAGTCTTTTTGTGGGGATCAGTCTCCTTTCACCCGAGCTGTGGTCGAGGCAGCTATGCCAGGTGACTTCAGGGTACCTCGGCTAGAGACGTACGATGGTCGGACCGACCCACAGGCCCACCTGACGAAGTACAGACGCAGCATGATGATGCACGGTGCGAACGACGCCACCTTGTGCAAGTGCTTCGAGGTCACCCTCTCTGGGCCAGCAACCGCGTGGTACAACTCCTTGGCTCCAGGAATCATCGGAAAATTCCAGGAGTTATCAACAGCCTTCACCCAACAGTTCATCGGGAGTCGCCCGACGGCGAAGATGCCCGTTCAAATGTTCGACATAGCGCAAAGAAGCGGAGAAACTATACGCGACTATGTCGAGAGGTTCAACAGAGAGGCTTTAAGTGTTCCAGACTTTCGGCCCGAAATACGCATCCTCGCCATGACAAGGGGCCTTCGGAGGGATTCCCAACTCTTCTACGAATTCTCCAAGGACCCTCCAGACACACTGGGCGAATTCTACCGACGGGCCGAACAGCACATGACGGCCGAAGAACTAAGAATGGGCGGACCCAGGCCCGAGCACACCCGTGGCGAGGGGTCCAGCCAGCAGGCACGCTATCCGACCGACCAGCCACCCCGACCCCGGAGAATGCGAGGAAGGAAACCCCCGAACTTCACAGCGCTGAACACCACGAGGACCAACATCCTCATGACTCTGGAGAGGCAGGGAACACAAGTTCAGAGGCCAAGGGCCATGACCGCTGAAAATAGAAAAAACATGAAGAAGTTCTGCCAATTTCATCGCGATCATGGCCACGACACTGAGGATTGCTTCCAGCTGAAGAAGTATATTGAATCGCTGATAAAACAAGGCCAACTTCGGCGGTACCTACGGTTGCCTTCCCCGAAGGGGAGGAAAGAGGAGGAAGGAAAGGTAGAAGATGAGGACTACGACTCCGACAGGCGGAGAAACCGAAGTCCGAAGAGGCGCCCTCCACCCCCTGCGGGAGTCATACAAACAATCACGACGGGGCTCCCATCCTCGGAAAGAAAAAGGAAGGCCAGGGAAATAGCTGTCATGGACTATCAAAGTCCGGCGAAGAAGCTATCCCGAAAAGATGGTTCCACAGTCGTCTTCCCTCACGACGACCCACTCCTGATCATGGCAAGAATTGGAAACTGGGATGTCAAAAGGGTATTACTTGATGACGGATCAAACGCTGACGTCCTATTTTCACAACTGCTGCCGAGCTTGGGCATATCCATCAGTGATCTCAGGCCTGTCACTTCACCGACCTTCGGGGTAGGACCGTCCGAGTTACCCGTCCTCGGATGGATCGACCTTCCATTAATGATGAGAGGGACTTCGGTCAAAGGACCAGCTGAGTTGTTTGCCTCGACAATGGCGAGGTTCATCGTCATGGATGTCCCCTCATCATACAACGCCATCCTTGGAAGGCAGACGCAGGGAAATCTGCACATTCGCCCTGACGTGAGATATTTGACTGTCACTTTCGCCACCAAGGAAGGAGACGCAGAAATCTTCATAGATCAGGGCGAAGTAAGAAAGGTGTTCGTCAAAGCCCGAAAAGCCCCAGCAAACAATTCCACACAAGCTGTAGAAGCAGGGGCTTCAAAGTCAAAAAATGGCGAGAAAGAAGATTCTGGCAAGGTAGAAATGGAAGAAGTGGAACTTATCCCAGGACGAAGTACCCGAATAGGGAAAAACTTGTCCGAAGGAGATAAGAAAAAACTTGTATCCTTTCTGGTAATGAATAAAGACCTGTTCGCCTACTCGCCGAAAGACATGCCGGGGGTAAATCCGCGCGTAGTACAACATAGCCTCAAAGTAAGTCCGGAAGCAAAGCCTGTCCGGCAAAAGAAACGGGGCATCTCAGCCCATAAAAATGACTTCGTCAAAACCGAAGTCCAACGTTTATTGGAGGCAGATGTAATCAGGGAGGTCAAGTACCCCGAATGGCTAAGCAATGTGGTGATCGCCACAAAAGAAGGAAGCAACAAACTTCGGATGTGCATCGACTTCAGAAACCTGAACGATGCTTGCCCAAAAGATTCATATCCTCTCCCGCCAATAGATCAACTGGTAGATTCAACTGCCGAATACGGGCTCCTAAGTTTCCTAGACGCCTTCAGCGGCTACCATCAAATAAAGATGGACCCCAAAGACGAAGAAAAAACAGCCTTCATCACCGAGGGGGGGACGTACTGTTACACCAGGATGCCCTTCGGGCTCAAAAACGCAGGAGCCACCTACCAGAGGTTGATGAGCAAGGTCTTTAATGACCAAATAGGGAGGAACATGGAAGTCTACGTAGATGACATGATAGTCAAAAGCAAGCTGCCTGTTGACCATGTCACAGACCTAAGGGAGACTTTTCACCAGCTCAGGACCTTCGGAATTCGCCTTAACCCCGAGAAGTGCACCTTCGGGGTAACTTCGGGAAAGTTCCTTGGGTACATGGTATCAGAAAGAGGCATTGATGCTAACCCAGAAAAAATTAAGGCTCTGTTGGAATTCCGAACTCCTGCCACAATAAAAGATGTGCAGAGACTTGCTGGAAGAATAACCTCCCTTAGCAGATTTATTTCCAGATATGGAGACCGGTGTCGAGCATTCTTCAAAGTCCTCACTAAGGCAGCAAAAAGGAAGGACGACCTCGAGAGTAATGATCGTCCTTGGAATGAGGACTGCCAAAAAGCTTGGGAAGAACTCAAAATCTACTTGGCTCGCCTGCCCACTTTGCAACAGCCCCGCGAAAGAGAACCTCTTGTGTTGTACCTCGCCGTCACAGAAAAAGCAGTAAGCTCAGTCCTTGTGAAAGAGGAAGGGGCGAAGCAGTGGCCAGTCTACTATGTGAGCAAGTCCCTGCATGGCGCCGAAATCAGATATCCTTTGTTACAGAAAGCTATATATGCCTTGGTCCTGGCAGGAAGAAGGCTACGACCATATTTTCAGGCTCACCCCATCATCGTCCGAAGTAGTTTACCCCTGCGGGACGTCATGAAGAAGGTTGACCATTCGGGAAGGCTCTCCAAATGGTGTGTAGAGCTTGGCGAACATGACATCACTTATGAACCTCGGAAAGCCATAAAAGCTCAAGCCTTGGCAGATTTCATTGCCGAGGTCCCCATTACTGAGGACAGCCACCCAAGTCCCGACAAAAATGAGCCAGGATGGGCCTTGTACGTTGATGGTGCCTCGGGCGCCGAGCACCAAGGAGCAGGGGTGATCATCAGAGGCCCCGAAGGCCTGGAAGTAATGAAGGCCATTAAGTTCAGCTTCAATGTCACCAACAATGTGGCTGAATATGAAGCTCTCATAGCGGGCTTGCGCCTGGCCAGAAAAATTGGTGTCAGAAACTTGAAAGCCCATAGCGATTCCCAGCTAGTAGTTCGGCAAACAGCAGGGGACTACGGGGCGAAGGATCCAACACTGGCAAAATACCATGAATTAGTAACGAAGCTTATTCGAGAATTTGACACCATGCAAATCGAGAGCGTGCCTCACAGACATAATGCTGAGGCAGATGAATTGGCAAAATCAAAAGCATATACTGAGGTGCTAAGCCAGCCGAGCATTACAGTGCTGAGCATAATGACTTCGGGAAGAAGCTGGAAAGACCCAATAAAAACATATCTCGAAACCAATACGCTCCCCGAAGACCCCAATGAAGCAGCAAAAGTGCGGAGACGCTCCGGTCGTTTCTTTCTGATTGGAGAAGAGCTATATCGGCAGGGATATGCAAATCCGCTACAGAGGTGTGTTGGCGAAGAGGATATTGAAATAATCCTCCAAGAAGTTCACGAAGGCGCTTGTGGTTCGCACATCGGAACCGACGCCCTGGCAGCGGTGATACTTCGCCAAGGATACTTTTGGCCTACCCTGAGGAAAGACGCTAGGCGGTTCGTCCAGAAATGTGGTAATTGCCAAAGACATGCAAAAATCCAGAGAACACCCTCGGAGCTGGTGACTTCGGCAAACTATCCCTGGCCCTTCGCAATTTGGGGCATAGACCTTATCGGGCCGCTCCCGACAGCGCCTGGGGGCGTGAAGTTCTGCGTAGTCGCAGTAGACTATTTCTCTAAATGGGTCGAGGCAGAACCTTTGACGACTATCTCGGCAAGAGAAGTGCACAAGTTCGTGTGGAAAAACATAGTATGCAGATTCGGCATACCGAGGGTACTAGTGGCTGATAACGGATCCCAGTTCATAGACAAAGGGTTCCAAGAGTTTATCAGCGACCTCGGAACAAAGATGCACTTCGCCCCGGTAGCTCACCCCCAAAGCAATGGGCAGGTGGAAGTATCTAACAGGACCATAAAAGATGGTCTGAAAAAGAGACTGGGGGAGGCAAAAGGGAAATGGCCAGGAGAACTCCAAAGCGTACTATGGAGCTACCGAACAACGCCCCGAAGGGCTACAGGGGAAACTCCTTTCTCGCTCGTCTTCGGTACGGAGGCCATAATCCCAATAGAGGTAGTGCGACCATCAATACGAGTGCAGGTATTTGATGAAAGTGGAAATGACCTCGGCTTAAGAACCAAGCTCGACCTCGTCGGCGAACATAGAGAAATAGCGGAACTAAGAAGGAAAGCTTTCCAGCAAAGAGTGGCCGCCGCTATAAACTTGCGAGCTAGGCCAAAAGGAATAAAAAAGGGTGATCTCGTTCTCCGAAAGGCGGAATTCGCACCCCGGAGGCCATCACACGGCGTACTTCGCGCGAATTGGGAGGGACCTTATCTGGTTCTTGCCGAAGTACGAAGAGGGGTGTACAAGCTCGGTGACGCCGAAGGCGTGGAATTAAAAAACACTTGGCATTCAGATGCCTTGAAAAAGTTCTACGCTTAGAATCTTGACGAAAGGGTTTACATTGTACAAAGTTAGAAAAAATTTTCTAGCTACACGGGCTTCTGAAAGAAAGATTCTTGAACAAAAGATATACTAAAATTCCGCGAAGATGGTCGCCAGAATAAGCATGGGTGTGATTTCCTGAAGTCCCTCGAGCAAGCATGTTTGGGACAATAGCAAATGAAAAACCTTGCGAGAATTTCTAAATACAAAGGCTCACAGAGAACCGATCTAATCTTCCGAAGTCTCTTGAGCAAACGCGTTCGGGGCAAAAAGGAATGGACAATCTCACAAAAAAAGACTTAGCCAAAATTTCTTACAGGAAAGAAAAAAGTCTTTATTAAACAAACAAGATCGGTTTACAAAGAAGAAGGACTACCAAGAAAGAAAGAGCACAAGGAAAAAGAAATAGAAGGCAGAAGGGGCCTTAGATAAATTAGGGATTCTCGGCGTCCCGGGAGCCACTAGCCCCTGCATCTTTTTCCGCCACCACCCGCGCCGGAAGAGTCTGAGGCAGGTTCAAGTGCTCGAGCTTGGACCAAGTCCACCGAGGTCCCTCAGGAATATTTAGGGCCTCCAGGAAAGAAAGGTCGAGATCTGGAAACCTCATAAGAACTTGATGACGAACGAGGCAAAACCCGTCTTGAAAACCAACTTTGGTCATCTCGTCGGATTTCCTCTTCTCGACCCCAAGATCATTAAGCTCCCTCTCCAGGTCTTCAACATTTTTCCTTAACGCCTTCACCTTCTTTTTCCTCGACTCATCCTTCCCCTTCTTCGAAGAATCGACCTCGGCTTGAAGTGCGGCTTTCTCGGCCTCCGCCTTCGCCAGAAGAGCCGCAGAATCCGTTCTCCTTTTGAAGTGCCTCATTAACCGAAGTCAGCTCCGCCACTTTTTCACCGAGGTCGGAAATCTTCTGGGAGGAGTCCTTTATAAGTTCTTCTTTTTCCTTCGCAAACTCCTCCGGAAGGGCAGCTTTGTCTGAGTGACTTAGTGTTCCAAGCAATCTTCCCGCAAATCCTTATTGTTCTATAGTTTTGAGCTCGCCAGGTCGCCTTCCCACCTCCGGCATACCCAGGTGCCATTTCGCCCTTTACCACCTTCAACTCCCGAACTCTTCTTCGGTCATCAACTTCCAGTTAATTGGAAAGGGGTAAAGGGGGCGCGGTGGGACCTCGGAATCCCAGTCAGAGACCGCTCGGATGCGCTTGTCAAAGTCCGCAAAAATGGGTGTTAACTCGGGAGTTAACAGCATCTTCGGGTCAACGACATCCATCACGAGCTTTCCCTGAGCCCACTTCGTCGGGACGTACGACCAGGCCTCCTCCTTCTTCATAAAGAAGAATTTCTGTTGCCACCCTCGCCAGCTGTCCTTGTTGGCAAAGGTGAACTTGTATTTTTTGCTCCCTGACCCCCGAGGTAGCATGAAATAGAAGCCACCCTTTGGGATCACGAAGAGCTTGTAGTACTGCAGAAAAATGACAAAGTGTGGCTCTATACCGAAGACACCACACATACAAAGAAAAGCATTGAAATAGCAGTACGAGTTCGGCGGAAGTTGGTTTACGGCAATGCGATGGAAATCGCAGAAATCGCAAACCATCTTCGGCGGAGGATACCGAAGTCCGGCCTTCAGTTGGGCACGGAAAACAGTAACCTCGTCACTACGGTTTGAAAAGCTATATTGGTCCGAACGAGGCAACCTCGTAGTGACGTAGGAAGGAAGGAAGAACTTCTTTTTCCATTTTTTAAGTTTTGCAGAAGTAGTGCAGCAGGGGTGAGAAAGAAGGGGTTCCCAGCTTTCGGGAATAGGCATGACTGGCAAAAAACCGAGTTCGGGAAAAGGCAAAAAGCTATTTCGAAGAAAAAATTTGGAAAAACAGAAGAAACTGGAAGCTAAAACCCACCAAACGTTTTGCCAAAATCTGGATTTGAGGACGCCGTCGTGAAATGATTGCCGGAAAACCACTCTGTCAAAAAGCACCGCCGTAAGAGAGCAGGAAAAACACTGCGGCAGTTGAGAGACAGAAGAGAGCAAAAGCAAAAGCAAAAGCAAAAGCAAAAGGGGTTATGAAGGATTAAGGGTATATATAGACCGAGGAAGGGTAGGCGAATCGACGTCATAAGTGCTGTGCGAAGGCGAATCGTCGCCATAATTGCCCATTCTGCATAAAAAGACGCGCCCGCTGTAACCGATGTAACCCTCTCCAATGACGGCGTGCCACGTGTCAGCAACCACGCCAAATAAGGAACACGCTTTCTGACGAATAGCGCGCCGCCCCAGACTGACACGCCTGGTCACGAGACGAGACGTTTCAGTGACCTACAAAGATTACAGAAAATAGGTTACCTCGGAGACACCAAGAGACAGTCTGTGCTACGTCTACGGACAGAAGGTGTATCTTCGGCACAGGTACCATGCATAAAGCCCCGAAGGGTACCCTCCGAAAGCTGACAAAAGCCAAAGTCCCTACTTCGGCTTCTAGGGGGGGGGCATGTGATAGCCGAAGGACTATCGCCTCTCCTAGAACGTACCTCCTATCAAAAGCATGCTCGGGAAGCCTGGCACCATCCGAGGGAGGCACTAGTACTGACCTCGGACTAGGCGAATTCCAGTGCCTCGAACTCGGGATTTAGCCTAGTACCCCAGAGAGCTCCAAAGGTGCAGACAGCCCCCTCGGGGGATTAAACGGATCGCCTTCGGGATAGAAGAACCAGCTACCGCAAGCAAGAGAGGATTTCCCGAAGGCGGAACCTGCGAGCTAGGCAGCGCCCCGAACTGCGAACATAACTCCCGAAGAAGGGTGTTCGTCCCAGAGAACGACCTCGCCCAAAGGACATCGGGAGTACGGCAGGAGCATTTAAGGAGCCTCTGACACATCGCCCACAGACGCACCATGTCACCTCAAACGACGCTCTGACACGCCGACGCCGCCCAGGCCTTGTCACAACCTGTCTCGGACCAAGGCTCGAGGGAGCCTACAAACAGCTACTTGTCCCCTTTGTCCAAAGGTACACAGCAGATCTGACCGAACACGTGTCACGATCTGAACGGGCCAGACACTTCTATAAATACCAAAGAGCAGCCCCTTGCAAGGGGTTGGTCAGTCAGTTGAGAGGATACGAACAGGCAAGGCCACTAAACCCCTGAGTGCTCTCTTTCCTTCACCTCTCAGAAAACTAACTTGGGCGTCGGAGGCTCCTCCCCGGAAAAACATCCCGGGGACCTCCTAACCTTTCCTTTTGGGCTCTTCAGGTACCACTCCCTGGGAAACCTCCACTCCGGGCGTTCTCCTCCTCAGGAAGTGCCTCCAGAAACCACCATGTCCTCCAGCGAAGATGTCTCCGGACATCACCTGACAAAAGAAGAAATCAAGCCCAAGAAAGATCAAATTCCAGTTTCAAAGATAGATTTGAAGAACACAGCAAGGAATGCGAAGAACGTAGGTTGGTGCTGCATCAAGTTCAAGTTCAGATTCGGCAGAAGTGCCGAGGAACGTGAAGGATTTGTTTCTGCATTTCATTAAGTCAAACTCCAAGGAAAGCGACAATAAAGTGGTGGATATTGCTGAAGCCATCAAGTTAAAGAAGTACGATGAAAAAATCTCAAACCAAAAGAAGCGGTAGGAACCTCAGTTTGTGTTCGTACAAGACAAACTTCAGCGCCCGTCTTCGTGAAGAAGCCATTCACGTCTCCACCAAAAGTTTGAAGCATTAATCAAAGGATTATGCACATGAGAAGCATGCTAGAGAGTTGATCTCCCAAAATCTCTTTTTTAAATTTTAATCTTGTAATTTATGGTGCAATTAATTTCAAGGTGTAATTTTTACACACGCAATTTATGCATACAAATCTGTTGACTCCACTGGGGACATTCTCTATCTTTCATCTCTCACATCGAGGAAGCTTTGAAGAAACTTAAGTGAAGATTATGGAAGCCCAAAGTGCTGCTGTCAACACTGGGAAATCTGTGGCGATGGAAAAGGAAGCTGCACCGGTTACTCTTGCAAAAGCTAGTGTTGAAGGATCTCAATTGGCATCTCTGCTAAAGGAATTTTCTTGCAAAAGCAAGAAAGAAGGAGTTGCTACAGAGAAGCAAGAAGTTCAACTGACAAAAAAGAGATCCAATCCTTTAAGCCACTCCAGCCACTTAAGTAGGAACAAGGAAGTGGAAGTTTCTGCCGAGAAGATAAGGGCTTGCTCATATTCCAAGACATCAATGAAGAAGATTACCATAAGTGAAGAATCTAAATCTGGATCTGTGGCTTTCCCAAAGAAAAGGTGGGCAAATTATTCTTCATCCACAGAGTCGAAGTTGCCGGCCTTGGTAGCAGATTCCAGAAATCCTGAGGATTGCCTAAAAAAATGGCATTTTCCATTAAAAGGTTGACGGCCAGAAAAAATGCCCAAATTGCATTGTTGATGAGTAAACTAGAAGCTCAACCATGGATACCATTTGAGCTCAATCTGGAGTGGCTCCACAATCAGCCATAGTGTATGCGAAACAGTACTCAAGGAGGATTGATGAACTAAGGATGCTGTTGGGCTATTAACCACCAAAATTCCAACAATTTGATGGCAAGGGCAACCTGAAGCAACATGTAGCTCACTTCATTGAAGCCTGCAACAATGCGAGGACCTTTGGTGATCTAATGGTGAAACAATTTGTTTAATCACTTAAAGGAGCCTTTTTTGACTGGTACACGGATATCCCTGCTGGATCCATTAATGGATGGGACCAACTTGAAAGAGAGTTCTTGTCACGCTTCTACAGCACAAGAAGGATAGTCAACCTCCTAGAGTTGGCAACAACCAAACAAAAGAAGGATAAGCCAGTGATAGAGTACATAGAGTGATGGAGAACTAATGTCCTTAACTGTAAAGAGCAGATAAGTGAAGCCTCCTCCATTGATATGTGTGGGCAAGGGATGCATTAGGGAATACTCTATAGCTGTAAGGGAAATATGCCTCATTCGTTTGAGGAACTTGTAATAAGGACCCACGACTTGGAGATCCAAATTGCGAGGCATGGGAGCTATATTCCAAGCAATTTTTCTCAAAAGAAGGATGGCAAGAAAGGCAAGGAAGAAAATACTATGGAGGTGAAGGAAACCTTGGCCGTGGCTATTACTCCAGTAAAGATCTCCAAAGGAAGTTTGAGTCTTGATACCAAATTTGTGAGGGGTCAACTAGACATGAAGAAAAGATTGATGCTCAAAGAGCTTAAAGCAAAGCAATACTCATTTGTAGATTCTAATGTGTCAGCAATCTTGGACCAGTTACTTAAAAGGAACATGATAGAATTGCTAAACCCAAAGAGACCGAAGAAGGTTGGAAGAGTGGATGACCTCAAGTATTGCTGATTCCACCGCATTGTTGGCCATCCTATTAAGAAATGCTTTGTGTTGAAGGATCTCATAGTCCACATAGAAAAGGAAGGGCATATCAAATTCGACAATGTGGAGGAAGCACTGGTTGCGAATGTTGTCGAGATAGGCTTAGGAGCGGTTTCCCCAAAATTCATGGAAAAACTTAAGGATAAAGTCTAAATCTCTCCTTAAGACCTTACAAAAAAGGAACATACACTTGAAGTATTCATGCATGGCCCAAAAGATGTTGTCCTAGTGAAATTTAAGGTCAATGGCGAGGTGACAACTATTTATGCATACCTTGGGATGCCAAAATACTCTAAGGGTCCAAACACTCCAAGCTTTTATGAAGTCATGGTTGATGACTTAGATACATGGGAATCCTCATCTGAGTCGGAAGATGAAGTTGGTGATGGATGATCAACATTCATAAGTAAGAAAGAAAAATTGCTTGGATAAGAAAGGTAACCATCCTAAGTCCTTCGAGAGTGTTCAACCCGATGAGCTACCGAGATGAAAAGCCAACTGGGTAGGGAGATCTAACAAATTCTAGTTCATCGGATGAGCAAGATGGCGAATGGACAATGGTGAGAGACCAAAGACGAAGAAGGAATCAACCTCCACACCATCCATTACTAAAAGATCCGAAAGACAAAGAGCAAGAAAGGTTAAACAAGCGTGACTCCACAATAATGTATCCCATAATGCCTAGGAAAGTTCAGATACCACAGCATCCAACGGATGTAGAACTACCCCAGGTGGTTACGAGGCCCATGACACTACTTGAGTACTTCCCAAAATTAGACTTTACAAAACATAATATAGAAGTAAATACCATAGGCATACGTAGAGATAGAAATTTAAGCGGTAGCCAAAAAGAACCCAAAAAAGTAAGCATTGGAGAAAAAATTGACACGATAAAGGCCAGCATCATCTATAAACTCAAAGATTTTCTTCGAAGCATGACTGTGAATGAAGTTCTCAAGGTACCGCAAGTTGTTTTTCTAGCTTTGCTTCAAGTGTTCGTTGACTTGGGGCCTTATGAAGGAAAGGTGTTTCACAAAAGTGCAAATGATGAGCATGTCACCTGTGTGGCTACAATCTCTTTTGATGATGAAGACTTGCAGTTGGGTCATCATTGGCATAATTGACCTTTTTATGTAAGTAGATATAGTTGCGAACACAGGGTTAGGAGGATCTTAATTAATGGTGGCTCCGCTGTGAATATCATGCCTATTCAAAACATGAAGAAAGTTGAGCTATCTACAAAGGATCTTTCAAGTAGCAAGTTGATCATCCAAGGTTTCAATCAAAAGGGGCAATGCAATATAGGGAAAATTTAGCTTACAATAGAGATAGAAGAGTTGAAGACCTCTGCTTTGTTCCATATTATTAACACAAATAATTCATATGACTTGCTGCTTGGGCAAACTTGGATGCATGAAAATGGAGTTATACCATCAACTTGGCACCAATGCTTTAAGTATGCTAATAGTGATGGAAGTATGAAGCGTGTCATGGCAGAAATGACCCCTTTTGACATTGAAGAAACCCATTTTTCTGATGCCAAGTTCTATTTGGAGGACTGCCAAGATACAAAACCCAAAGCTTTCTCCATAATGCTCCCTAAAACAAAGAGCACCAAAGAGAACATCACCACCTCAACTAGCAAACCACACATCTCTAAGGAAGATGCCAAAGTGCTGGAAGAAAGCTTGGTTCTACCAATGTCTTCATTGTCTAAATTGGCTGTGTATAATGAACCTACAAAGAAAATAGAAGAACTTCAAATTTTAAAAGCAAATGCGTAGTTTGGACCTAAGGTTAAATTTTTTTTTTGAAAGGTAGGATATGGCAATGGTGAACCCTAGCAAATTGGTGATTTGAATGCGAACCTAGGAAAAGGCCAACTTGGAGAAAAGCATGGTTTAGGATATCAACCTTCTGATCTCGCAAAGAAAGTGTCATGCAACCCAGAGATGATCCAAATCTATGAGTATGATGAAGGCTAAGTAGAGCCACAGGTCAACCAAGAGTAAAAAGAAACTCATAAGAATGTTTAAGTCTTCATATTCAAACACTTGGGACCAAAAACCCCTACCAATAAGATACAAAGAACCTCTATTTTTGCACAGCTTGGACCAAATGGAGCTCCTCCAAAAGTACAAGCAAAGACCAAGCCCCAAAAGCAAAGGAGATGAAGAAATCATTGCCAAGCATATCACCAAGATGATGATCCTCAAGAGGAAGTAGCCTTCTGCAATGATGTCACACTTTAAGAGCGAAATCAAGATGAGGGAAGTATAGAGGAAGTACTTAAGGAAACCAACCGTTGATGACTTGAAGGAACTAAACTTGGGGACGCCAAATTATCCAAAACCTGTGTTTGTGAGTACCCAGCTAGGTCCTAAAGAGGAGGGAAAGTATTTTGAGCTACTAAAACAATATGAAGATGTGTTTGTGTGGTCCTATAAAGAGATGCCCAAATTAGATCAAATATTGCTGTTGATCACCACACTGTGAAGCATGGCTATCGCCTTGTTAAACAAGCATAATGGAGATTTCAGCCAGAATTTATCCCATAAATTGAAGCTAAAGTAGATAAGCTTATCAACCAGTTTCATTCGAGAAGTTACGTATCCCACATGGATTTCAAATATTGTGGTGGTGAAGAAGAAGAATGGCTAAATTAGAATCTACATAGACTTTTAGGACCTCAATCTAGCTTACCCAAAGGATGACTTCCCTTTGCCCATAACATAATTAATGGTTGTTGCAACAACTGGACATGAAGCTTTGTCTTTCATGGATGGGTTCTCTAGTTACAACCAAATTCCCATGGATCCGAAAGATGAAGAGTTCATAGCCTTTCATACTCCAAAGGGGATTTATTGCTATAAAGTCATGCCTTTTGGACTCAAGAATGCTAGTACAACTTACCAACAGGGGATGCAAAGGATCTTCAATGACATGCTACACAAGAAAATAGAATGCTATGCTGGTGACTTGGTGGTGAAAACAAAGAGTAGGATAGAGCACGTAAGGGACTTATATGATGTCTTTGATTGACTTTGCAAATACTAGCTAAAAATGAATCCTCTTAAGTGTGCTTTCGACGTTATTTCTAGAAAGTTTATAGGATTCATCTTCTGTCATTATGGTATTGAGGTGGACCAATCAAAGATAGATGTAATCTTGAAAATGCTCGAACCAAGTAACACTCATGAGCTTAAAAGCCTTTAAGGAAGGTTAGCATACATAAGATGATTTATCTTTAACCTTGCAGAATGATGCCATCCACTTAGTAGGCTCCTAAAAAAGGATGTGCCTTTTATCTGAGATGATGCTTGCAAAAATGCATTTCAAAGCACAGAGGACTACTTACTTCATCCACCTATTCTCGTTGCTCCTGATGCTTGAGGACATCTTCAATGTAGGACATGTTGGACCATCAGTAGAACTTCACCTTAATGATATCTGTAACACTTGAAGAACATGAGTTAGGAGCTCCTTGGAGTATTTTCTGTTGGAGGGACCTCCAACGCCCAAGTCAGTATGTGAATAAGAGGTTACCAGGAGTAGAAAGCATAGAAAATGTGTCTCTTGTGTATTACTTAGGAACTATTAGTGTCATGCCCAAAAGCCAATTAGAAGATTATTATATTTTGCATATTGAGTCATGATATTTTATTGAGGCATCGTTCTAATAATTGTGTGTGTTATTTGTTTCTGTGTAATGTAATCAAACATAATTATAACCCTAGAATAATAGTATTCTTAAATGTCCCTAGTATAATATTATTGTAGAATAGGTTACAATAATACATAAAGACTAGCATATGTGGAGACTAATATAAGATTTGTAGTCTACATATGGGTACAAGTTAGAAAACTTGTGTACTGGACCGACATACCATAAGAACGCTAGATGGATCATTATGAGTGTCATAAGTGAGTTTCATAGTGATCATGGTATATGTAGTCCTTTGACCTAAGATCATCAAGGTTTCTTACATGTGAGTCATATATTTTGATACTTCCTTTTGTCGCTCGTAATTGAGTGAACATAAAAGAGGTCATTGGGTATGTTACATATCATTTGAAGGGTTTTGTATAATCAAGATGGGATTTGTCCCTCCTATATAATAAGAGTGATATCTTTAGGCCCCCTGAAAGAGTGAGACTAAGAAATTGCAATGGTCATACTCGGATGAGTTGATATATGATATCAATGTCATCAGTTTAAGTTAGTCTACTCGATAATCAAGAAACCATAGATCAGGCTATATGAGAGTGACACATTCCATGTCTCGTGCTTGGTCTTCATATCTTGGATAAAGGGACAATGACATATATGGATAATGATCATAAAGATTTAGTTGAATCACCAACTATATTGTCACATGGGTAGCAATGATATGTTGCTAGACACCGCTCATTGTTTATGATCATAAATGTGATTTATGATCATTGCCAATGTGATAGAAGCCTATTAGGTTGAACACATAGAGCTAATTGGGTTGCACACATAGAGCCAATTGTGTTATTTGAGTGCATGGGCCAAATTATTTGGGTTTTGGTTTCATAATAATTTCAGATTAATAGTTGGCCTAAAGATCGAGCCATTAATTAAGCCCGAAATTAAGCCTAATTGTATTAGGGTTTTGAAACCCATTAGGATTGGGAGTTGAGTCTCACTATAAATACACCATATAGTGAGAATTTCATAGCTCTTGCCCTAAGCTCCCTAAGGAGGAAATCAGAAGGGTTCTGAAGGTTCTAGCCGCACTCTTCTCTTGCCATTCCTTGAAGAATGCAAGACAGCACTACGGGCGCAAGAGGAGCACATCTGCCAGGATGTGGTGAAGGCATGGTGATCTCGAGAGGCTCGTGTGGATAACATAGAGAGCTTGAACAGATCAACTATTCAAGTTTTATGATTCGACTTAATAGTTGGATGGAAGATCTCAACTGAATTAGGTATAAAATTTTTGAACACCAGATTTACCCTGTTTCACTTGGATCTTGGAGGGTTTCAGTTATATTTTATTATGTTTGTTTGCCTCTTGAAACCTAACAGGAGCCTCCCAAGTATTTATAGGAGGCTTGGAGGAAAGAGCCATTCTACCCAAGCCGAGCAGATTTGGACACGTGGTTGGCCAAATTTGCTGGATATTCGGTTCGTACGTCAGGGATAGGTGTGTCCAACTATCCGTAAGTAGTTATGCTCAGAGGGTAGGGGTGTGTGGAAGGTTCCTGTCAGTGGTCCCTCAAAACTGTATGTTTGTCGCCTTCCCTTAGGACTGCTTAGGGGCTCATGAACCCCTTCAGGGGTTGTGTTTATAACCGAAGGTGGTTTGGGGACCCTTTTGAAGGCATAATCCATGTTCGGGAGGCATCTTTCCTACCGAGGGTGGTAGGGTTCTATCTTTGAGGTTGGTTAGGCTAGTACCTAGGGGTGGTGATTCAGCTTTTCCAACGTTGATTATGTTACTGTTTGAGGGTGGTGCCGAGCCCTCTTCCAAGGTTGGTCATGTGGGGTTTCCTAAGGGTGGTGCTGATCATTCTACTGAGGTTGGTCATAGGGCCTTCTGAAGGTGGTGTCGGGTGCACCAATCTGAGGGTCATGAGGCGATAGCCATTTGGCTATCACATGCCCCCTCCAAAAGAAGCGAAGTTGTATCTTCGGTTTTCTCATATTGTCAATCAATAAAAGATATAACACCGAAGTTATGCCCTCTAATCATCGGCCCTATTTTTATTCTAAGATTTATTTCTTCTCTTGCCAAAGTCACACCTTTGTCATGCTAGGCACTTTTTAGGCAAAGATTGATTTTTTTACCAAGGTTGCAGCGTCGACATTACACCTTTGGCGTACATGGGTTACTTCTAGCCATCGGTGGATTCTTCCTTTGGTGAAGTTATGCCTTAACCAAGCTTGGGCTATTTTTATCCAAAAGCCCTATTTTTTTGGGGAAGTTGTACCTTTGGCTCCCCTCATTTGCCGATGTTGTACTCATAGGGCTTTCTAGCAAGGTTTTATCTTTGGCACATCAAGGACTTGTTCTTCTTCTGAGGTGATAGCCGAAGGGCTATCACCCCTAAGATCTCCTGATCAGGTAACTTGACGCCACCATCGGTAGAAACTTAACCCCTACCTTGGGTCATTCTCCACACCAGCCTCGGAAAGTGACATGACCAACTTCGGTAAAAGGTGTCCTCACCACCCTCGGATTTGCAAAGCTACTGACCTCAGAAATTTAGATCCACCATCCTCGACAGAGGAAAAAGTCTCCTGAAGGTGATCCACTTTTCTGAAGGGTCTTCCCTGATGGCCCTAGAGGAAAATCTCTACCCGAAGGGGTCTCACACCCTGAAGGGGCCTAATGGAGATACAACAAAAAAAGTTAAGGAGCTTCTGACAAAGAGACCTCGCACATGCCCCTGCCTTCTAGGCAGAATGGCCAACGTCTAGCTGGAGATGCCTGCCTCCGAGGGTATAGATCGGATCTGACCGAACACGTGTCATGATTTAGACAGGTTGTGTCAAACGGCTTCCTCCCTCCACCCTCCTATAAATACTTAGGAAGGACCTTGGTAAGGACATGAGACTCTATCTATTCTCTGCTCTCTGCTCTTTACTACCACTCTCACAAATACTGATTTGGGTGTCAGAGGCTCCTCCCCCGAAAACACACTCTAGGGAGCTCCTAACCCTTATTCTTCTAAGTGTTTCAGATACTCTCAAACCAGAAGTCCTCTCTACGGGCCAACATGTCATTCAACGAAGATGCTGCTAGGCATCATTTGGCACCGTTTATGGGAACCCATTCCCAAGTTGCTGTTGTTGAGACCCGGTGTTCAAAGGACAAGGGGCTCTCGAGGTCCCAGTCCGTGCCAGAAGCTCAAGCAGCAACTGAACGGCCTGCAAAGGAGACTTCCCTGCCTGAGGACGAGTGTCTACTGATAGTCATGATGCACTTTCTCTGTGACTTTAAGCATTCTATTGTAGCTGAAATGACCCAACAGCTAGATAAACAGTGGTCACAACCACCTCCAAAAGGAAGGGCACCTTCTCCTAGTACCTGTCAAGAGAAGAGCCATAGGTCACCTCGCTAGAGCTCTGGAAGTAGGGGTTCTCACAATGAGTGCTCAACAGAGAACATATCATTCGGAGGACGTCACACTGGTGGACGGTGTCAAAAGGGGCCAGAACCTCCTGCCGGCGAAGTGCATCCCCTGATGGGGAGTCCCCGTCTCCTTGCCAACGAAGTTACTGGCCGAAAAGAAGACGTCATTCTCCGTTGACAGTGACTACTAGGCAACGAAAAGAGGATAGCACTACCATCCTCATGGAGAAGATCATAGAGAGGTTAGAGAAGATGGAAAATTAGGTTTCTCAAAAACCTGTCTAGTCAAGGTTGTCGGAGACCTTCACCGGAGAAGAGTCACTCTTCATTCATGCAGTAGTAGAGGCACCTATGCCAAGTGACTTCCGAGTACCATGGTTGGAGACGTATGATGGACACAGTGACCCCTAAGCCCACTTGACAAAATACAGGTATAGAATGGTGTTGCATGGTGCTAACGACGCCACCCTCTGCAAATGCTTCGAGGTCACCTTGTTAAGGCCAGCAACTGTGTGTTATAACTCCCTAGCTCCTAAAACCATAATGGGTTTCTAGGAGTTATCCACTGCATTCACCCAGCAATTCATCGGGAGCAGGCCAATGGCAAAAATGCCCATCCAAATGTTTGACATAGCCTAAAAGAATAGGGAGACCATTCGGGACTATGTCAAAAGGTTCAACAAAGAAGCCCTCAGCGTGCCTGACTTCCGGCCCAAAATTTGCATCCTCACCATGATCAGGGGACTTAGGAGAGACTCATAACTCTTCTACGAGTTCTCTAAAGATCCCCCTGACACCCTCGAAGAATTCTATCTAAGGGTAGAGCAGCATATGACAGCTAAAGAGCTGAGGATGGGAGGGTCGAAGTCTGATCATAATCACTTTGAGGGTCAGAGTCACCAATCTCGGTATCCCACCGAGGGCGGTGGTAGACGTCAGAAACAAAGGGGGAAGAGGCCAGTGTCGTTCACACCCTTGAACACTACAAGAACGAACATACTGATGGCCATGGAGAAACAAGGAATTGCTATCCAATGTTCGAAGGCCATGGCCTCGGAAAACAAAAAGAACATGAGGAAGTTCTGTTAGTTCCACCGGGACCACGGGCAAGATACCTAGGATTGCTTCCAGCTGAGGAAGTACATCGAATCTTTAATCAAGTAAGGGCAACTCTAACATTACCTGCAGATGCCATCATCTAAGGCCCGAGAAAGAAAGGAAGAGGAGAGCAAAGGAGAAGATGAGGACTAAGATTCCGACTGACATTGAAATCGAAGTCCCAGAAAGCACCCACCGCCTTCGGCGGGAGTGATCCAGACAATCACCACTTGTATACCCTCGACCAAGAGGAAAAGGAAACTCCATGAAATCTTGATGATGGAATTTAGAAACCCAGTGAACAAGCTTGTTCAAAAAGATGGGTCTACCGTGAAGTTCCCTCATGACGACCCCCTCCTAATCATAGCAAGGATAGGGAGTTGGGACGTCAAAAAAGTGCTCATCAATGATGGCTCCAATGCTGACGTTCTGTTCTCCCACTTGTTGCCAAACTTGGGCATCTCCATGGGTGATCTCAAACCCGTTACCTCCCCTACCTTTGGTGTAGGTCCCTCCAAACTCCCTGTACTCAGATGGATCGATCTGACCTTGATGCTTAGGGGAATCTCGGTTCAAACCAAGGAAGAGCTCTTTGGTTCCACCATGATGAGGTTCATCATACTAGATATCCCTTCTTCATAGAACGCCATCCTCAGAAGGCAGATATAGGGTAATTTTCACATTTGCCCAGATGGGAAATACCTAACAGTCATATTCGGCACAAAGGAAGGGGACGCTGAAATATTCATCAATCAAACTGAAGTGAGGAAGATTTTCTTGAGGGCAAGATAGAGCCCAATGAAAGTGCATGCACAGACTTCGGGAGAGAAGATCATGACAAATGAAGATGCAATAGAAGAGATAAAAAGCAACTTTGAAAAAATAGAAACAGAGGATGTAGAGCTTGTCCCAGGCCGAAGTACCCGAGTGGGGAAAAAATTAGCCGAAGGTGACAAGGAAAAACTTGTATCCCTTCTATTAAAGTATGCCCGGAGGTGAGGCATGCTCGACAAAAAAAGTGTAGCCTCTCGGTGCATAAGAATAACTTCGTTAAAACTGAAGTCCAATGGTTAACGGAGGCGAGAATAATAAGGGAGGTCAAGTACCCCGAATGGCTAAGCAATGTAGTTGTTGCAACAAAGAAGGGTAGTGATAAACTTTGAATGTGCATCGACTTCCAAAATATAAACAATGCCTGTCCAAAGGACTCGTATCCTTTACCACCAATAGGCCAATTGGTAGATTTCACTATTGAATACAGTCTGCTTAGCTTCCTTGATGCCTTTAGTGGATATCACCAAATTTG
The DNA here is from genome assembly GCA_005392925.1 of Aquilaria sinensis. Classification (NCBI taxonomy): domain Eukaryota; kingdom Viridiplantae; phylum Streptophyta; class Magnoliopsida; order Malvales; family Thymelaeaceae; genus Aquilaria; species Aquilaria sinensis. The sequence continues at coordinate 52,150 of SMDT01001144.1, read as the reverse complement.
GATGAATCCTGAAAATGAGGAAAAAATCGCCTTTATTACCAAAATTGGTACTTATTGCTATTTCAGAATGCCCTTCGGCCTTAAAAATGGAGGAACAACATACCAAAGGCTGATGAACAAGGTATTTAGCTCCTAAATTAGGAGAAATATGGAATTGTATATCGATGATATGATAGCCAAGAGCATACAGCCTGTTAGTCATATTGTAGACTTGGAGGAAACATTCCACCAACTTTGGGAATTCGGGATTTGTCTTAACCCCGAGAAATGTTTGTTCGGGGTAAAAGCTAGCAAGTTCCTCTGGTTTATCGTATCTGAAAGAGGTATTGATGCCAACCCAGAAAAGGTTAAGGCCTATTCTGAACTCCCATGAAGACCAAGGATGTACAAAGGCTTACTGGGAGAATCACGGCCCTTAGCAGATTCATCTCCAGATACGGGCACTGGTGCCGACCATTCTTCAAAGTGCTCACCAAATCAGCAAAGAATTAAGATAACTTCAGTTCTAAGGAGCACCCTTGGAACGAAGATTTCCAAAAGGCTTGGGATGAACACAAGAGCTACTTAACCCATCTGCCGACACTTCGGTATCCGCTGGAAGGATAACCTCTCATCCTCTACCTCCCCGTTACCGAAAAGGCCATAAGTTCGGTACTTGTAAGGGAAGAAGGAGGAAAATAGTGGCTAGTATACTATGTAAGCAAGTCCCTACACAGTGCCGAAGTTAGGTACCCCCTCTTGCAAAACGCCATCTATGCTCTAGTGTTGGCAAGTAGATGTCTGCGGCCTTACTTCCAAGCACATCCTATCATTGTTCGAAGTAACCTACCTCTTAGGGATGTCATGAGGAAGGCAGACCACCTATGAACCGAGACGGGCAATAAAGGCCCAAGCATTGGCGGATTTCATCACCGAAGTACCAAGAATCGAAGACACCCTAGGGGACCCTAGTAGTGACGAACTTGAGTGGACACTCTTCGTTCTCCAGTTCTAAACATCAAGGAGCCGGAGTAATTCTACGGGGGCCCAAAGGTATGGAAGCTTCAAAGTCCATCAAGTCTGGTTTCAGTGTCACCAATAATGTCACTGAATATGAAGCCCTCATAGCAGGCTTACGGTTGGCAAAAAGAGTTGGTGTGAGAAATCTGAAGGCCCACAGCGATTCTCAGCTAGTGGTCTGACAGATGGTGGGGGACTACGGGGCAAAAGACCCAAACTTGGCAAAGTATCACAACCTTGCAAAAAGGCTTATTCAAGAATTCGACAGGGTACAGATGGAAAGTGTACCTCGGCAAGATAATATGGAGGCGGATACTTTGGCCTAATCAATGGAGTCCACCGAAGTACTTTATTAGTTAAGCATAGCAATAATGTTCATAGCAACCTTGGGTGGAGTGCGGAAAGATCCGATCAAGAAATATCTCGCAACTTCGGAACTCCCCGAAGACCCTCTTGAAGCTGCGAAGGTGCGAAAGCGCTCGAGTAGATACTTCCTGATTAGGGAAGAGTTGTACTGAAAAGGGTACGTAAACATGCTACAAAGGTGTGTCAGCGAAGAGGAGGTTGAGATAGTCCTCAAAGAAGTCCATGAGGGGGCCTGCGGTTTTTACATTAGGACTGATGCCCTTGTCAGAGTACTACTCCGCCAAGGATATTTCTGGCCTACCTTAAGGAAGGATGTGGGGCAGTTTGTCTAGAAATGTGACAAGTGCCAGAGACACATTCCCATCCAGAGACTACCCTTGGAAGTAATAACTTCGGCAAACTATCCTTGCCCCTTCACTGTTTTGGGTATTGACCTCATTGGGCCTCTCCCAACAGCTATAGGAGGAGTGAAGTTCTGCGTAGTCGTAGTAGACTATTTCCCTAAGTGGATCAAGGCATAGCCTTTAGCAGCAATATCGACAAAGAAAATACAAAGATTTGTCTGGAAGAACATCATATGTAGATTTGGCATATCGAGGGTGATAGTAGTTGATAATGGTTGCCAATTTACTGATAAAGGTTTCCGGGAATTCGCAGCTGACCTCGGGATAAAATTGCACTTCACCTGGTTGCCCATCCTCAAAGTAATGGACAAGTTGAAGTGTCCAACAGAATGAAAAAAGATGGTCTGAAAAAGAGGTTGAAGGAGGCAAAGGGAAAGTGGCAAGGAGAGCTTCCCAAGGTGCTATGGAGTCACCGAACAACCCCCAAAAAGGCCATGGGTGAAACTCCCTTCTCACTCATCTTTGGCATAGAAGCCATTATCCTTATTGAGGTCGTGCAACCATCTGTCAGAGTGCAAGTGTTTAACGAAGAAGGGAACAACCTCGGTTTAAGAACCAAGTTAGATATGATTGATGAACATAAAGAGATGGCCGAACTCAGAAGAAAAGCTTTTCAGCAAAGAGTAGCCATTACTGCGAACTTGCATGTTAAGCCCAAAGGGCTCAAAAAAGGGACCTTGTTCTTCGAAAAGCTGAACTGGAACCCCGAAGATCATCCCATGGCGTACTTCAGGCAAATTGGGAAGGACCTTATTTGGTCCTTGAGGAAGTTCGACTTGGAGTCTATAAGCTTGGGAATACCGAAGGAGAAGCGTTGAAAAACACATGGCATTCAGATTCCTTGAAAAAATTCTACACTTAGAAAAATTTTAGGTGAAAAATTGTGTATAGTGCGCCGAAGAAGATGAACCGAATGTGGTCACTTCCAAAGGTGCATGACTGGTATTGAACGAGTTATACCGAAGGTGATTAACCAAATATGGTTGATCTTGAAGGTACTTAACTATGCTTACACAAAGCAAGTTTTACTGAAGGTGGTCAATCGAATATAAGTTTATCCCAAAGGTACTTAACCTTTTTTTCTGGAAAGGCCTCCCGAAAAAGGCTAACCAAAGATGCTTGATCCTAAGTGTGGCTAACCAAAGATGGTTGATTGTCTTTGGAGAGACTAGGTTATGAATCATTGATAGTATTTTTTAAGGATTTATGGCCAAAGATGGTTAAACGCTAAAGGTTGAAACTTGCCCGAGGTTGTATCAGTCGTGGACTTAGCCAAAATTTTGAGCAAAAAATTTCCATTAAAATTTCATTGTAGAAGTACAAGGTGTGGAATACAAAAAAGAAGAAGAAAAGAAAAGGAGGCCTATTCGGTCTCCTGTCGATCTTCGGTTTCATCATCATCTTCGGCGTCATCACCTTCAACGTCATCTTCATCTACGCCAACTTCAGTAGCTAAAAAAGGAAGAATTGGAAGGTTGAGAAATTCTATGCTTGACCATTCTGAAGATGGTCCTTCGGGAATATCAAGCACCCAAAGGAAGGAATGGTCTAAGTCAGGACACTTGGAAAGGACCTGATGACGGGCAAGGAAAAACCCATCTTTATATGAGGACTTAGTCACCTCATCTGAGTCGGCCTTTTCAGCTTTCAGGTCCTCCAGCTCCTTCTTCAATGCCTCGACCTCCTTCTCTAGCTTCTTCTTTTTCTTCCTCTTACCCTTCTTCAGCTGCTCGATCTTAGTGATAAATTCAACGTTGATCCCTAAGCCTTCATGAGATCAGCAACGATGTCTTCCTTTTCCTTCTAAAGAGCCTCACCCTCGAAAGACAGCTCCATGAGCTTTGCTCTGAGCTTAGAGATCTTGGAGGTGAACTCTTCGACAAGCCCTTATTGGCTCTTCATCACCTCATCCCAAAGACTGACAAGGTCTTCTTTGGTGATCTTGTTCAGCTTGTCGTACTTGACGACTAAGCTTGCAAACAGTTCCTTGCCCTTGGCCAAGTTCTCCTCCGATTGACTTCGAATAGAGGATTGTTTGGTTGCCCAAGCTTAAAAGTACCCTCCGTACGCCAACAGCTACAACAAAAGAAAGGAGGGGAAAGAGTCAGAATGTGGATTACCAGCAATAAGAGACTCAAAATTTTTCCAAGTCCTAAAGGATAAGGTTTACCTAGGCAGCATGCTCGGTCATACGAGTGGCGGGGACCTCCTTGTTCGGGCACTCCTCCGTCAGAGATTGGAAGGTAGCATTAGTCATAATGCCCCTCGCCATCTGAGGGGCCATCTTCTGACTATCCTCGGAGAACAAGTCCATGTCCTTCATGAAGGTCCAGAAAGGCTCCCTTGGGACGTTGTCTGTCAGGATTTCTGAATCCCGAAAAGCCATCTTATGAACGTGTTCAGCCATCCACTAAGGTTGGGCTCGCTCATCTGCAAAATCACACGGAAGTTCAATTATATTTCTGAATCCCGAAAAGCCATCTTATGAACGTGTTCAGCCATCCACTAAGCTTGGGCTCGCTCACCTGCAAAATCACACGGAATTATAACGTTATCCCTTAGCCATTCATCTACAAGGTCTAAAATACTAAAAAAATCCCAAACCCATAGACAAATGGCTAAGAGACAAACCTGGAGTGAGTTTAGGGACATCCTCATCAGAATTGTCAACGTTGAAAACCTCGGCAGGGACATTTTTCCCTTTACGGCTTCGCCACTCTTGGGCCTCCTGTGCTGAAATCTCCCCCATTGAGGTCCCCAAGACCTCGGCAGGAACATTAGGACTTAGGGGAGTGGAGAAGATGGCCGCCCCCGAAGCAAGGTTAGCACCCTCAAGGGCCTGGCTCACCCTGTTAGTGTTGTGCCCAAAAGCTAATCATGAGATGATTTTATTTTTTGCACATTGAATCATGATATTTTATTAAGGCATTAATCCAACAATTATGTTTGTTGTTTTGTTTCTGCGTAACGTAATGAACATAATTGTAACCCTAGAATAATGATATTCTCAAACATCCCTGGTCTAGTATTATTGTGGACCGGGTTCCAATAGTACATAACGGCTAGCATATGTAGAGACTAATATGAGATATGTAGTCTACATATGGGTACAAGTTGGAGAACTTGTATACTGGACCGACCCATCATGAGCACACTACATGGATCGTTATATAAGTGTCATAAGTGATTCTCATAGTGATCATGGTATATGTAGTCCTTTGACCTAAGATCATCAAGGTTCCCTACCTGTGAGTCACATACTTTGATACTTTCCTTTGTTGCTCGTAACTGAGTGAACTTGAAGGAGGTCATTGGGTATGCCACATATCAAGCGGAGTGAATTGTATGATCAAGATGGGATTTGTCCCTCCTATATAATGGGAGTGATATCTTCGGGCTCCTTGATAGAGTGAGACATAGAAAATGCATGGTCATGCTCAGATGAGTTGATATACGATATCAATATCATTAGTTTAAGTTGGTCTACTCGGTAATCAAGAAACCAAAGATTGGGCTATACGAGAGTGACACATTCCATGTCTCGTGCTTAGTCTTGATATCTTGGACAAATTGACAATGGCATATATCGATGATGATCATAAAGGCTTAGTCGAATTACCGACAACTTGTCACTTGGGTAGCAATGATGTGTTGCTAGACACCGTTCATTGCTTATGATCATAAATGTGATTTATGATCATTGCCAACGTGGTAAGAGCCTATTGGGTCGCACACATAGAGCTATTTGGATCATTAGAGTGCGTGGGCTAATTATTTGGGCTATGGTTTCACACTAATTTCGTATTAATAATGGGCCCAAGAGTTGAGCCATTATTAAGCTCGAAATTGAAGCCTAATTGGATTTGGGCTTTGAAACCCAATAGGCTTGGAAGTTGAGCCTCACTATAAATACAACTTTTAGTGAGAAATTTGAAGCTTCTTGCCCTAGCCTCCCAAAAGGACGGCCGCACTTTTTTGTTGTAATTCCTTGGAGGACGTAAGCTAGCACTGCGAGCGTAAGAGAAACGCATCTGCTGGGACGTGGTGGAAGCGTGGTGATCCTGAGAGGCTCATGTGGATACCATAGAGAGCTTGAACACGTCAACTGTTCAGGTTTTGTGATTCGACTCTACAGTTGAGTGAGAGATCTCAACCGAAAATTAGGTATGAAAATTTTTGAACACCCGGTTTACCCTGTTTCACTTGGATCCTGGAGGGTTTTGGTTAAATTCGGCTGTGCTATTTTGATTACCGAAACCCAACACACCCCAGCTTGATCTTCGGTTGGAGGAGGCAGAGAGTCCTCTTTAACTTTCTTCGACTTCATTGCCAAAGATGGTCCAGCTGGCACCTTCTTCCTCTTTTGCTCCCCCTTCTTGGCCTGACTGATGAAGAGACTCTTGTAGAAGGCTGTAGATTTATCGCTCATCTCTACAAAAAGAAAAATATCAGTGTAAGTATGGAGAAGTTATAAAAAGGAAAATGGGAAAAAAGCTTACTCTCCACCAATGCCGAGTATTTAAGTTCGTCCTGAAGGAGTATGACCAACCATGATGTCTTTCCATCCATGATCGGTTTCGGCATGTTGAAGTCAATAAGGTGCTCACTAATAACCCCTAGTTCCCGAAGTACTTCTTCGGTCATGAAGCTCCACCTACTGGGGAAGGGTTAGAGAAAGCATGGGGGAACCTTGGCATCCTAGTCAGTAACAGCCCAAATACGGGTATCAAATTCCTCAAATTGGGAATCCAATTCTAAGGTTAACAGCTTCCTTGGATCTACTATGTCAATGGCTAAGGTACCCAAAGCCCATTGAGCAGGAAGATCTACCCACTTCTTATTAATCTTTATGAAGAAGTACTTCTTCTGCCAACCCTGCGAACTGTCTTTTGTCCCGAAGGTTGACACCTGGTGGCATCCTCGTTGCATGAAATGTTGGCCTAGAGGAGAGACTTTTGGTATGAAGGTGCCTCAAACACTCAGAAGAACAAGGGTTAGGAGCTCCCCAGAATGTGTTTCCGGGGGAGGAGCGTCTGACGCCCAAGTCAGTATTTGTGAGAGTAGTAGTAAAGAGCAGAGAGTAGGGAAAATAGTGAGTGTTCTCTCTCTTCTATCTTTACCAAAGTCCCTCCTAAGTATTTATAGGAGGGTAGATCGAGGAGGCCGTTTGGCACAGCCCGTTCAGATCATGACACATGTTCGGTTGGATTCGATTCGTACCTTCGGAGATAGGTACCTCCAGCTGGCCGTAGGCCATTCTAGCCAGAGGGCAGGAGTGTGTATGAGGTCTCTTTGTCAGAGGCTCCTTAACCATTTTTGTCGTATCTCCGTAAGACCCTTTCAGGGTATGAAACCCATTTCGGGCAGAGATTTTCCCCGAGGGCTGTTGGGAAATAACCTTCGGCAGTCTGGGTTATCTTCAGGAAATGTTCTCCTCCGTCGAGGGTGGTGGATCATCTTTCCTGAGGTTGGTAGGTTTGTAGATCCGATGGTGGTGAAAGACACCTTTTCCCGAAGTTGGTCATGTTACCTTGCCGAGGGTGGTGTATGAGTTTTCCCTGAGGTCGGGTCACCTAGGGTGGTTTCTGGCTAGCTAATCAGTGGATCTCGGGGGCCATCACCCTTCGGCTATCAGGCAGTGTTCCTTCTGAAGATAGTGAGGACACCCTTTATCCAAAGTTGGCCATACGTACTGACCGAGGGTAGTGCTCAACAAGCCAATTGGGAGTTCTTTAAGGGTAATAGCCATTTGGCTATCACAAGCCCCCCTTGGGAACCCGAAGTTGTGTCTTCGGCATGAAGGCTTTGCGAAAGTGATGTGAAAATGTTTGTTGGAGATGGCAGACATCCGAGTCAGCGTAGCCAAATTCTGACCGAGGTCACCTTCTTCGGTATGGGCACCCTTTTTAGATTAAGATGCCTCCTTTGGCCAAAGCAGGGTCTTTGACCAAACTCTTGACTTTTCTGAAGTAGTATCTTTGGATTGGGGTAAATATTCCCCCTATGAGTTTTTAGTTGCCTGCCAGTGAATCGTCACATCTTCTGACCAGGTGACGCGTCACTTCGGGCTAGGCTTGCATAGGTCTGCCAGCTATCAAAAGGTGTGCCCTTGTTTCTTGCATCAGGTGACACATGTCATCAGGTGACTGGTGAATGGTTGCGTCCATTACATAGGTTACGTCCCTTCGCCTGTGAAGGGTCATTATGGCGATGCTTCGCCTGCCTCCTTCGATCTATATAAACCCTTCCTTCTTTCAGATTTTTCCATACTTCTCAACTTTCACTCTCTTTTGCACTCTAATTTCCCCTTGTCTTTTTCCCTCTTTGGCAGTGGTGCTAGCGGTGGAGCGATTTTCAGTGAGTTTGCGGTGATCTCCGAAGTCCCTGTTTTTGATCTGAACTAGGTGGGTTTCTTTTTTGAAGTGCTCTTTTTTTTTTGTGTGTGTGTCCCCATTCTTTTTCCTTTGCCTTTTCGAGGTTAGATTCCTCTGCCCCGAACATGTCCTCTTACCAAATAGAAGCTCGTCCCATTCCTGAGAGTTGGCTTCCTCTCAACTCCCATCCGAGCTGCACCACTTTGGAGAAGGTGGAAAAGTGGTCGGCTAAATTCTTCCTTCTTTCTTATGCTGTCACAAGGCTACCCAGTCCAGGTATGTCTAGCTATGCTCCTCATTCAGATGAGGTTACCTTCTTCAGGGCTCAGCTCAAGGCCGGACTTCGGCACCCTCCTCCGAAGATGGTTTGTGACTTTTGCCAGTTCCATTCCTAATCCTACTTTAACGCTTTTCTTTGTATGTGTGGGGTCTTCAATATAGAGCCCCACTTCATCTTTTTCATTCAATATTACAAACTCCACCCTGTTCCAAAGGGTGGGTTCTACTTCTTGCTTCCTCGGGGATCTGGGAGGAAGAAATATACATTCACCTTCGAGATGAAGGACAGTTGGCAAGGGTGGCAAAAGAAGTTCTTCTTTCTGAAGGTAGCTGAACAATGGAAGCACGTGCCGACCAAATGGGCTTTGGGGATTCTCGATATTGATGTAGTGGATCTGAGGAAGCTGTTAACCTTAGAGCTTGAGTCCCAGTTTGAGGTTGACGGCCATATTCGGGCTATTGCGGATTAGGATGCCGAGGTCCTTCCATGTTCTCTATACCCCTTCCCATCAGATGGAGCTTCATGATCGAAGAGGTCTTTCGGGAGCTCGGAGTAACCAAGGAACATGTTACCAATGAGGGTGTGCTGAAGCCTTTATTTGATGACAAGAAGGCATGGTTGGTGAAGCTCCTTCGAGGTGAACTCACATACTCAAAACTTCAAGAGAGTAAGCTCCTTCCCAGATTTTGTCATCTATACCATTATGTACTTACACTGATGTTCTTTTGTTTGCAGACATGGACAAGTCTGCTACTTTTTACAAAAGTCTCTTCCTCAGCCAAGCCAAGAAGGGGGAGCAGCAAAAGAAGAAGGCAGCGCTTAAGATGAAAAAGGCACCGGGTGGTCCCTATTCGGCATCAAATTCGAAGAAAGCCAAGGAGGACTCCCTTCCACCTACACCCGAAAAGGAAGTGGAGGTGCTAGATCAAACTCCTTTTCGTACCGACCCACCTTCAGAACTGGCCATCAGTTTTACCCCTTTGAGTCCCAATGCGACTGCCGAGATGTTGGGGACTTCGGTCGGGGAGCTTTCTGCCAAAGAACCGCAAGAGCACCGAAGAAGAAAGGGCAAAGGTATTCCTACCGAGCTCTTCGATGTTAGCAATTTTGAGGGAGATGACGCCGAACTCCCCCCAGGTTTGTCCCTTAGCCATTCCTCTATGAGTATAGGATTTTTTGGTATTTGAGACCTTATAGATGAATGGCTAAGGGATAACGTTCTGATGGAACTTTGGCGTGACTTTGCAAGCAAAGGAGTGCAAGCTCCATGGGTGGAGGACCATGCTCGGAAGAGGGCAGTTCGGGACTCCAAAATCCTGAGGGACAAGGTTCCGAGGGAGCCCTTCTGGACTTTAACGGAGGACATGGACTTGTTCTCCGAGGATAGATAGCCAGAAGATGGCCCCTCAGATGGCGAAGGGCATTATAACGAATGCCACTTTTCAGTCCCTAATAGAGGAGTGCACAAATGAGGAGGTCCTTACCGCGAGGATGAGCGAACAAGCTGCCCAGGTAGACTTTAACCCTTTAGGACTTAGAGAATTTCTGAGCCTTTGTTGCCTTTTGACCCTTATTCAGAATCTTCCCCTTTTGCAGCTGTTGGCGTATAGTGGGTACCTTCGGGCTTGGGTAACTAAGCAGTCTTTGGTCCGAAGTCGGTCGGAGGAGAGCTTGGCCAAGGCCAAGAAACTTTTTGCCAGCTCGGTCATCAAATACGGTGAGCTTAATAAAATTGCCGAAGAGGAGTTGGCCGTCCTTCTGCAAAAAGTGTTGAAGAGCAAAGGTGAACTTATGGAGGATTTTTCCTTTAAGGTGTTGGACCTCTGGGCAAGGGTGATATTGCTAACCTCGGTGAATGAGGCTTTTCAAAAGGAGAAGGAGAAAGCCGTTGCTGACTTTATGAAGACATTGGGGCTCAACGCTGAACTTCAAGTTCAGGTCGATCGACTGAAGAAAGAGAAGAAGAAGAAGAAAAAAAAGTTGAAGATGGAGGTCGAGGTCTTCAAGAAAGAGCTGGAGGACTTGAAGGTGGTGAAGGCTAAGTCCAATAAGGCTACTGAGTCCTCTTATCAGGATGGTTTTTGCCTTGCTCGCCACCAAGTCTTGTCCAAGTTTCCAGACCTTCCTTTCCTTCCTGGCAGCTCTAGACATTCCCAAAGGATCATCTTAAGAATGGTCAAAGGTAGAGTTTCTCAACCTTCCCATTCCCCCTCCTTTAGCAACCAAAGTTGGTGTGAACGAAGAGGCCGAGTCTGAGGATGACCCAGTTGAAGATGCTAAAGACCCCGAAAATGGGCAAGACAAGCAATAGGCACTTCCTTTTCCTTGCCCTCTTTCTTTTTTATTTAGGGAGTTCTGCACCTTGTACTTTTCGTAATGAAATATTAATATGACCTCAGATACTGTCTTCGTCCTTCGGTGTTTTAACCATTTTCGGCTATGAGTTATACTATTCTTTTAAAGACTTAGAAAGTTAGTCCCTTTGAAGGTTTGACGACCATCTTCGGTCAACCTTCTTTGGAAAACTTGGCTTTCACGAATAGGTAAGTATCTTTGGCACCAACTGTATTCGGTCGATCACCTTTAGTTAAACTTAATTTGTGCAAAAAATAGTTAAGCACCTTCGGAATTAGCCATGTTTGGGAACAACCATATTCTCTTTCCACCTTTGGCACAAACCATGTTCGGTTGACTACCATTGATGAAAATTGGACAATTTTACTCATGCACTTTCAGAAACAACCACATTCGGTTTTTCCCCTTTCGGCGCCAACCATGTTCGATCAGTCACCTTCGGTAGAAGCAGTACAATTTTTCCCTCGAGAATTTTTCTAAGTGTAGAATTTTTTCAAAGAGTCTGAATGCCATGTATTTTTCAATTCTCCACGTTCGGTATCATCGAGCTTGTAGACTCCTGGCCGAACTTCCTCGAGGACCAAATAAGTTCCATCCCAATTTGCCCGAAGTACTCCATGAGATGGTCTTCGGGCTTCGAATTTAGCATTTCAGAGAATGAGGTCCCCTTTTTTGATTCCTTTACGCTTGACATGCAAGTTTGTAGCAAAGGCTACTCTCTGCTGAAAAGCTTTTCTTCTGAGTTCTGCCATTTCTCTATGCTCATCAACCATGTCCAACTTGAGTCTTAAACTGAGGTGGTTCCCTTATTTGTCGAACACTTGTATTCTAATAGATGGCTGTACAACCTCGACAGGGATAATGGCCACTATGCTGAAGACGAGTGAGAAGGGTGTCTTACCCGTGGCCCTTCTAAGAGTGGTTCGGTAGCTCCACAGCACACTCAGAAGCTCTCCTAGCCATTTTCCCTTTGCTTCTTTTAACCTTTTTTTCTGACCATCTTTTATCATTCTGTTGGACACTTTAACTTGTCCATTGCTTTAAGGGTGGGTGACCGAGGCGAAGTGCAATTTTATCCCGAGGTCAACAGCGAATTCCTGGAAACCTTTATCGGTAAAATGTGAACCATTATCAGCTACTAACACCTTCGGCATGCCAAATCTGCATATGATGTTCTTCCAGACAAATCTTTGTATGTCCTTCACCGATATTGCTGCTAAAGGCTCTACCTTGATCCACTTGGTGAAATACTCTACTATGACTACGTAGAATTTCACTCTTCTTGGAGCTGTTGGGAGAAGCCCAATGAGGTCAACACCCCAAACAATGAAGGGGCAAGGATAGTTTGTTGAAGTTATTGCTTCTGAGGGTAGTCTTTGGATGGGAGCGTGTCTCTGGCATTTGTCGCATTTCTGGACAAACTGCCTCGCATCCTTCCTTAAGGTAGGCCAGAAATATCCTTGGCAGAGTAATACCCCGGCAAGGGCATCAGTTCTTATGTGAGAACCACAGGCGTCCTCATGGACTTCTTTGAGGACTGTCTCCACATCCTCTTTGTTGACACACCTCTGTAATGGATTTGTGTACCCTTGTCAGTACAACTTTTCTCTAATCAGGAAGTATCTTCTTGAGCGCTTTCGCACTTTTGCCACTTCTAGAAGATCTTGGGGAAGCTCTGAAGTTACAAGGTATTTCTGATAGGATCTTTCCAGCCTTTGTTTGAGGTTGTTATGCATGTTACCGCTAGGCTTGGCTGACACAGCACTTTGGTGGACTCCTTCGATTTGGTCAAAGTATCTGCTTCCATATTATCTCGTTGCAATACATTTTTTATATGTACCGTGTCAAACTCCTGGATGAGCTTTTTCATGAGATCATGTTACTTTGCCAAGTTTGGGTCCTTTGCCCCGTAGTCCCCCGCCATCTATCGGACCACTAATTGAGAATCCCTGTGGGCCTTCAGATTCCTCACACCTACTCTTTTTGCCAGCCGCAAGCCTGCTATAAGGGCTTAATATTTGGCGACATTGTTGATGACATTGAATCAGAATTTGATGACCTTCATAGCTTCCATACCTTCGGGTCCGCGGAGGATTACTCTGGCTCCTTGATGTTCAGAACCGAAGGCTCCATCAACAAAGAGTGTCCACTCAGGTTCATCATTTCCTAGGTCCTCCGAGGTATCTTCGGTTTTTGGTACTTCAGCGATGAAGTCTGTCAATGCTTGGGCCTTTATTGCCTTTCTCGGCTCATAGGTGATGTCATATTCACCGAGCTAAATGCACCATTTTGATAATCTTCCTGAGTTGTCTACCTTTCTCATGACATCTCGAAGAGGTAGGTTACTTCAGACAATGATACGGTGTCCTTGAAAGTAAGGCCGCAGCCTCCTACTTGCCAGTAGTAGAGCGTAGATGGCCTTTTGCAGGAGAGGGTACATAACTTCGGAATCGTGCAATGACTTACTTACATAGTATACTGGCCATTGTTTTCCTGCCCCCTCCCTTACCAGTACCAAACTTATGGCCTTTTCGGTAACAGCGAGGTAGAGGATGAGAGGTTTTCCTCCCAGTGGCTACCGAGGTGTCTGCAGGCGGGCTAGGTGGCTTTTGAGTTCACCCTAGGCCTTTTGGCGGTCTTCATTCCAAGGATGTTCCTTGGAGCCGAGGTTGCCTTCATTCTTAGTTGCTTTGGTGAGCACTTTGAAAAATGGTCGGCATCGGTCCCTATACCTAGAGATGAACCTGCTAAGGGCCGTGATTATCCCAGTAAGCCTTTGCACATCCTTGGTCGTCGTGGGAGTTCAGAATCATAGCAGGGCCTTAACCCTTTCTGGGTTGGCATTGATACCTCTCTCGGATACCATAAACCCAAGGAATTTGCCAACCGTCACCCCAAACACACATTTCTTTGGGTTAAGACGGATCCTGAATTTTTAAAGTTGGTTGAATGTTTCCTCCAAGTCTACAATATGATTGCCAGGCTGTTTGCTTTTGACTATCATATCATCTACATATACTTCTACATTTCTCCCAATTTGGGAGTTGAATACCTTGTTCATCAGTCTTTGGTACATTATTCCCGTGTTTTTAAGGCTGAAGGGCATTCTCACGTAGCAGTAGGTACCAACCTCGGTTATGAAGGCGGTTTTTTCCTTATCTTCAGGATTAATCTGAATTTGGTGATACCCGTTGAAGGCGTCGAGGAAGCAAAGCAAACCATATTCGGCAGTAGAGTCTACCAATTGGTCTGTTGGTGTCAGAGAGTAGGAGTCCTTTGGGCAGGCGTCATTTATGTTTTGGAAGTCGATACACATCCAGAGCTTAACACTCCCTTCCTTGGTGGCAACAGTGACGTTGCTGAGCCACTCAGGGTACTTGACCTTCCTTATTATGCCCGCCTCTATTAATCGTTGGACTTCAGTTTTAACAAAGTTGTTCTTATGTGCCGAACGGCTACATTTTTTTTGCCAAATAGGCTTCACCTCTGGACACACTTTAGGGCAATGTTGAACTATACCAGGGTCCACCCTAGGCATATCACTGAGAGAGTAGGCAAACAGATCTTTGTTCATTAATAGAAGGGATACACGCTTTTCCTTGTCACGTTCACCCAATTTTTCCCCATTTGGGTACTTCGGCCTGGGACAAGCTCTACATCCTCTGCTTTTATTTTTTCAGAGTCATTTTTTTCTCCTCTTATTGCCTCTTCACTGAATATGCTCTTTTCTCCCGAAGTCTGTGCATGAACTTTCATTGGGCTTTGTCTTGCCTTTACGAAGACTTTCCTTACTTCTGCTTGATCAATGAATATCTTCGTGTCCTTTTCTTTTGCGCCGAAGGTGACTGTTAGGTACTTCACATCTGGGCGAATGTGGAGATTCCCTTATGTCTGTCTTCCGAGGATGGTATTGTTTGAATAAGGGATATCTATGATGATGAACCTTGTCATTGTGGAGCCAAAGAGCTCTTTGTTGTTATGAACCGAAGTGTCTCTTAGCATTAAGGGAAGATTGATCCACCCAAGTACAGGGAGTTCGAGCAGACCTATTCCAAAGGTAGGGGAGGTAACAGGTTTGAGATCCCCTTTTGAGATGCCCAAGTTTGGCAACAACTGGGAAAATAGAATGTCAACGTTGGAGCCATCATCGATGAGCACTCTTTTGACATCCCAGCTCCCTATCCTTGCCATGATTAGGAGAAGGATGTCATGAAGGAACTTCATGGTAGACCCATCTTTCCAAACAAGCTTGTTTGATGGCTTTCTAAATTCTATCATTGAGATTTCCTGGACTTTCCTTTTCCTCTTGGCCGAGGGTATCCCAGTGGTGATTGTTTGGATCACTCCCATCGGAGGTGGTGGATGCTTTCTGGGACTTCGGTTGCAACGTCAGTCAGAGTTTTAGTCCTCATCTTCTCATTTCCTTTCTTCTTCCCCTTTTCCTTTGGGGGACGGCATCCGCAGGTAGCGGCGAAGTTGCCCCTGCTTAATTAAAGACTCAATGTACTTTCTCAACTGGAAGCAGTCCTCGGTGTTGTGCCCGGGGTCTTGGTGGAATTGGAAGAACTTCTTCATGTTCTTCCTGTTCTCCGAGGTCATGGCCTTCAGACATTGGATTGGGTTCCCTTGCCTTTCCATGGCCATCAGTATGTTTGTTCTTGTAGTGTTCAGGGGAGTGAATGACATTGGGTTCTTCCCCCTTTGTTTTCGAGGTCTTCCTCCAACATCGGTTAGGTATCGAGGTTGATGATTCTGACTGTCGGAGCAATTATGATCAGACTTCAGCCCTCCAATCCTCAGTTCTTCGGCCGTCATATGTTGTTTTGCCCTTCGGTAGAATTCTTCGAGGGTGTTAGAGGGATCTTTGGAGAACTCGTGGAAGAGTTGCGAATCCTTCGTAAGTCCCTTGATCATGGCGAGGATGTGGATCTCGGGGCGCAAGTCAGGCACACTTAGGGCTTCTCGGTTGAACCTCTCGACATAGTCCCGAATCGTCTCCCTATTCTTTTGGGCTATGTCAAACATTTGGATGGGCATCTTTGTCGTCGGTCTACTTCTGATGAACGGTTGGGTGAATGTGGCAGATAACTCCTGGAAGCCCATTATGGTTCCGGGAGCTAGGGAGTTATACCATGTAGTTGTCGGCCTTGAAAGGGTGACTTTGACGCATTTGTAGAGGGTGGTATCATCAGCACCATGCAACACCTTGCTACGTCTATACTTCATTAGGTGAGCTTGGGAGTCACTGCGCCCATCATATGTTTCCAAGCGTGGTACTCGAAAGTCACTTAGCATAGGTGCCTCTAGTACTGCATGGATGAAGGGTGACTCTTCTCCAGTGAAGGTCTCCGACAACCTTGACCAAACAGGCTTTCAGGAGATCTGCGTTTCTACCTTTTCCAACCTTTCTAGGATCGTCTCTATGAGGGTGGCAGTGTTGTCTTCTACTCATTGCTTGGTGGTTGCCGGCAACGAAGAGCAACATCGCCTTTTTGGAGAGTAACTTTATCGGCGGGGGGATTGGGACTTCCCATCCGGGGATGGACTTCGCCGGCGGGAAGTTTTGGGCCCTTTTGATGCCGCTTCTCTAGCACGATGTCCTCTAGGGGGTATGTTCTCCGTTGAGGACTAGTCATGGAAATCCCCACTTCCTAAACTCCGATGTGGTGACTTAGGACTTTTCTCCCAGCAGGTAACTGTGGAAAAGGCCCTTACCCCCGGGGATGGCTGAGACCACATTCGGTCAAGCTGTTGGGTCATCTTAGCCACAACAGAGCACTGACAGTCTCATAGAAAGCTCATCGTGACCGTCAGAGGACACTCATCCTCAGGCAGTGAAGTTTCTACTGTAGGTTGTTCAGTCGCTGTTTGAGTTTCCGGTGTAGACGGGGAGTTTGGGAGTCCCTTGTCCTTAGAACGTCGGGTCTTAACGATGGCGACCTGATAACGAGTTCCCATAGACGCACCAAATAATGCCCGATGGAATCGTCGTTGTATGACATGTTGGCATGGAGGAGAGACTTCTGGTATGAAGGTGCCTAAAACACTCAGAAGAACAAGGGTTAGGAGGTCCCTGGAATGTGTTTCCAGGGGAAGAGCCTCCGACGCCCAAGTCAGTATTTGTGAGAGTAGTAGTAAAGCGTATATAGTAGGGAAATAATGAGAGCTCTCTCTCTTCTATCTTTACCAAAGTCCCTCATAAGTATTTATAGAAGGGTGGATGGAGGAGGCCATTTGACACAGCCCGTTTAGATAGTGACATGTGTTCAGTTGGATCCGATCTATACCTTCGAAGATAGGTACCTCCAGCTGGCCGTATAGTGACATGTGTTCAGTTGGATCCGATCTATACCTTCGAAGATAGGTACCTCCAGCTGGCCGTAGGCCGTTCTGGCTAGAGGGCAGGGGTGTGTATGAGGTATCTTTGTCAGAGGCTCCTTAACCATTTTTTTCATATATTTGTGAGACCCCTTTGGGGTATGAGACCCCTTCGGGCAGAGATTTTCCTCGAGGGCTATTGGGAAAGGCCCTTCGGCAGTCTAGGTTATCTTCGAGAAACGTTCTCCTTCGTCGAGGGTGGTGGATCAACTTTCCCGAGGTTGGTAGGTTTGTAGATTCGAGGGTGGTGAAAGACACATTTTCCTGAAGTTGGTCATATTACCTTGCCGAGGGTGGTATATGAGTTTTCCTTGAGGTTGGGGCTAGGCTTTCACCGAGGCTGGTTTCTGGCTAACTGATCCGGAGATCTCGAGGGCCATCACCCTTCAGCTATCAGGCAGTGTTCCCTCCGAGGATAGTGAGGGCACCCTTTATCCGAAGTTGGTCACATGTACTCACTGAGGGTAGTGCTCAACAAGCCAATCGGGAGTTCTTTAAGTGTAATAGCCCTTTGGCTATCAATGGTAAAGGTGAATTTTTTGCTCCCAGATCCCCGAGGGAGCAAGAAATAGAACCCACCACTCAGAACGGGGTAAAGTTTGTAGTATTGCATAAAGAAGATGAAGTAGGGCTTTATTTTAAAGCCCCACACATGCAAAGAAAGGCATTAAATTAAGAGTAGGAGTTTGGAGGAAGTTGGTTAATGGCTATGCCATGAAATTGGCAAAAGTTGCAAACCATCTTCGATGGAGGATACCGAAGACCCTCATTCAGCTGAGCTTTGAAGACAGTAACCTCATTTGTCCGAGGAGCGTAACTAGGCATACCAGGGCCAGGGAGCCTAGTAATAGCATAGGAAGGGACAAAAAATTTGGCTGACCACTTCTCTAATTTCTCCGAAGTGGCACAAGTCGGATGAGAATTGAGTGGGAGCCAACTTTCGGGGACCAAACGGCCTTTAGCGGGAGAAGAAGACTTGTTTGAAAAGAAAGAACCATAACCTCGGGTAGCAAAGAAAAAAGGGGGAACTTCAGAAATGAACCCACCTAATTCGAGGAGAAAATGGGGACTCTGGAAATGCCGCAGAAACTTGCCAAAAATCGCTCTGCCACTAACACCGCCGTAAGAGAAGTTTAAGAGTAGGAGGAAAAATTGAGAGTAAAAGGAGCAAAAGTAAAAGAGTGAGGAAAGCTTTAAGGGACAAGGCCTTATATAGATCGAAAAGGGTAGGCGAAGTGTCGCCATAATGACCCTTCACGACTAATCGCCACTAACTTGATGACACATTGATGCGAACCCCGATGGTATAAAGACTATGAAACGCGCCCAAGATGTTTTTCAAGCTCCACAAGACATCAAAGAGACTGGATTTTAAGACCCCCACCCCTAATCAACCTGTGACTAGAAACGAGAAGTATAAGAACACCAAGAACACAAGCACACTTGTGCACCAAGGTAGTCCACAAAGAACCAAAGAGAAAATCTCTCCAAAGTAGCAATATTATTTCATGTCAAGGCTGTTGTTTTACAACCAGAATATGTGCCTATTTATACGGCTAAACTGGGTAAAGGACTCAGAAAAATTCGTAGCCCAAGTCATCTAGGAAACCTAGATACAAAAGACTTAAGAAAACTTAGTCAAACTAGGATTCCTACACCCTTTTAACACATGTTTAAGGTGTGCAGCGAATTCCATTTATCCTAAGTGACCTGAATCACTTCCATGGCCTAAATAACATCCTAAATAATGTAAATAAATAGAAAAATAAAATAAAAGGAGTTACAACCCAAGATTGGCCATAAAAACCCCAAAATAGTCTTCTCAGGTGGTTCCTACTTGTGTCTTCAACTTCAAGCTGAAATTAGAACTTGATGCATCCATGATTTCTAAAACGTCAAAGCATAAAAGTTGTAGATATGTTTCTTATCTTTGAAATGACACCTGAACCAAGCAAAACGGATATCTAAATCCAAAGATATGCCCAAAATACTGCAACTGCTTCTGAACCAGCGATAACTCGCAAATCGCGACTTTGAAGCGAAATTGGACCTCCTTATCCTGCAAACTGGGTTTCATGTTCTGCATATAATTTGTAGCTCCAGATTTTAGCTATCCAATGAATCAAGAATCACTCAATTCTGATCGCTTTAGCTGAAGATATGATTTTTCCACCAGAACATCGCCAATCTGTTAACATCCGAGCTTGAAGTGCAGTAGTGAGCTCCTTAGCCTTCTTCCTTGTCAATGGTCCACTAGTTATCTTCAATGGATCATTGCCATCCTTAGTTTTTCCTTCTTTGATCATATCACACATGATCTGAAAATCGAGGGCACGCCTATTGACACTAGCAACATCCTTATAATGGGCTTGAAACAGAGTGCAAAAACCCTCAGATAATGCTGATAAGGCAACTTTGGCAAAAAAAGGGATCTACCCAATGAGCTTTTAAAGGTCAGGTCTCTTGGCTAAGGAACAACTTCTGTTATGGCCCTTCTAGTGGAAAGCAAATTGAGGAAGGTAAGGTGATCTAAATTAAGTTTAGAACCTTAATTCAAGTTTACATAGCAAGAATAGAGAAGTTTAGCAAAGTTCACTAAGTTCCGAGAAAAATAAAGCACTGAACGAAGTTTAGGGACAAAATGGTAATTTTGCATCCTGAATAGGCAGGACAAGTCCCGAGTGTTTTAAAATGAATTTTTATAACTTAACTTTCAACCTTAACTCAAACTTAAAGAATAGACTAGAATTTAATCAAGAATCACTAAGTTACAAATATGGGGGACTTAATTGCATTAAACTTGAAACCTTGGTGACCTTGATCCTAAGAAAGGGTTTAAGAAGGGAAAGAGATGGGGGAGGCTGCCATAATCACGTTTTCAACCTTCCCTCACTCATTTCTCTCTCAAATTAAGCTTGGAATCAAGTGATCTTGGTGTCAAGAGGTGCAATTCAAGGTGTTTAAGCTTGGAGGAGCCAATTTCAAGCTTGAAATCATGATTTTGAAGCTTGGAAGGACATTTTTCCACATCCCCTGTTTTTGAACGAGAACTTTGGGGAGCTTGGTTGAACAAAAAAGGGATTGATTCTTGCGTGTTACTTGGAGTTGAGGTAAGGGAGATATGTTTTCAAGTTCATTTAATGCCAATAGCTTAAGTTTGCTTGAAGAATTCGAGTGGTTTTAGCTATGGCACTAGTTAAAGGTTTTGGTTGAATTGTGGTGGACTAGAGGAATTGGGAGGATTGGATTGATGTTACAAGACATCATAACTAAGCTTGTGATAGTTGGTTATGTTCTATGCAACATGTTCTATGTGTGTATGAAATTTGGAGGCATTCCATGCATGTTTGATATGTGTAGGAATCGTCCAAAGTTCATAGCAACAAAATGCACCAATTTTTGCATTTCTGTAGATTGGTGACACATCACCAATTACAGGTCGACCCCAGCGTCATGTCGCCAATCCAACAAAAGTTCACAGAACATTACCAACTGTGGCAACGCATCGCCACAGACAAAAATGCCAGAATTTTCATATTTTGCTAGCTTGATCCAAGTGAAACCTAAGGGGGTTCTTAGCATACCTAGGGGTCTAAGGATTCTGGGGGTACTCCGAGACTTCCAAAAGTCACACAAAAAATAAGAGTTTCCTTGAGTTTTGTAGAGTTTTAAGGTTGTTTGTGCAACAACCAAGGAAACTATGTTCCAAATGAGCATAATTAGCTACCACTAGCTCAGGTGAGAGGTTTAGAACCCTTGTGGGCCTAGCCGTGCCGTAGCCACGAGGTCACAAGGTGAAACCTTGTTCATCTAGTCTACAACAAAGGAGGTCTTGTGACCTAGTCTACAAAGTTCCACCATAATTCCCCTGCAGAACGACTATGGGAAGGCTACATGATTGCATCCAGTAAGCTTCGGCTTGCTAGGAGCGGGTTAGTGATCAGAACTCGCTAGGCATGGAGTGATGCACTGTGAGAAGGACTAGTTTGAGGAGAGGTTTTATGGCCTAGTTATATGTGCATATATCAGACCCTCATGATGTGTGAGCTCGCAGCAAGTTTACGTATGTTCATCATATGTCCAGTCCTAGTAATTTTCTCTCAGGTACACTGAAGACCCCTTACTGAGAATTGTCGAATTCTCACTCCCTAGTTATGTTATGTAGAGACTGAAGTTGCTGGGCCGGGTAATCGTTGAGGATTATCGTGCTAGTGTTCTTTTGTGTGTACAGGTACGGCTTTTGAGAATCCTTGTGATTCTAGTCTACATGGTGTATTTAGTTGGCTTGTTGGTCAAGTAACAGTACTAATTAGTATCTTCCTTTGGCTGTAGAGCCTAGTAGCACTTGGCAAAGGACTTTTGAGACTCGCCACTGGGACGTGTATCCAAGGTGGGAGTTAAGTCAAGGAGATCTCAGTAGAGGCTTGTATTTATATAGTACTTTTAGTTGCCTCCATAGTCTATGTTATAAGGAGTCTTCGACTCTAGGATTGCTATTGGGTAAGGGCATTAGTCTACTTTATGTATGAATGTTCTCACGAGTTATTATGTGTAGTAAACTCATAGAAATGTTGATTTTATATGCTTTGGCTATTTGTATTTATTTTGTATAGAAAATTACTCGGCCGAGTTAAGGTTTTATGGTTTTAATAAACCAAGTCAAAGCATGAATAGCATGCATATTGCATATTCTAGGATAATCAACTAGTATCATGGGATTTAATCCGCACACACACACAACTAGCCAATTGCAATCTACCGTGAGACCAGCTCTCACGGGGCTTCCTGGGCAGGGGCACAGGCGGTCGTGTCAACTTCAGCTTCTTATTACATACTCCCGAACGACTAATGTTGAAGGCACTACTTTGGTTCTTCCGAGGGTGCATGTGATAGCCAAAGGGCTATCACCCCTAAGATCTCCTGATTGGCTAACTTGACGCCACCCTCAGTAGAAACTTAACGCCTTCCTTAGGTCAGTCTCCACACCACCCTCAGAAAGTGACATGACCAACTTTGGTAAAAGGTGTCCTCACCACCCTTGGATTTGTGAAGCTACCGACTTTAGAAATACAGATCCACCATCCTCGACAGAGGAAAAAGTCTCCTGAAGGTGACCCACTTCTCCAAAGGGTCTTCCTCGATGGCCTTCGGGGAAAATCTCTGCCCAAAGGGGCCTAACAGAGATATGACAAAAATGGTTAAGGGGCCTATGACAAAGAGATCTCGCACACACCCTTACCCTCTGGCCAAAACGGCCTACGTCCAGCTGGAGATGCATGCCTCCGAAGTTACGGATCAGATTTGACCGAACACGTGTCATGATCTGGATAGCCTGTGTCAAACGGCCTCCTCCCTCTACCCTCCTATAAATACTTAAGAGGGGCCTTGGTAAGGACATGGGACTCTTTCTATTCTCTGCTCTCTGCTCTTTACTACCACTCTCACAAATACTAATTTGGGTGTCGGAGGCTCCTGCCTTGGAAACACACTCCGGAGAGCTCTTAACCCTTGTTCTTCTAAGTGTTTCAAATACTCTCTCACCGAAAGTCCTCTCTGCGGGCCAACATGTCATTCAATGAAGATGCCGCCGGGCATCACGAGGTTATACCTTCGGCAATGTATCTTTGACGTACCTAGGTTATTTTCCCTCCTTTGAGTTTTGGTTTCCTGCCTATTTATGTATACACAATTTCCAAAGGCCGCTTCATCATCAAGAGCGAGTAGGTCTGACACCTTGATTTGTGCATTTTTGGTTTGGCAGGTCAAGGGGCATGCCTTTTTTTTTTTCATCAAATGACACATGTCACCAAATTAGTGGACACTTATCGTGTCAGCTTCATCGGTTACATTCCTTCACTAGACCTAAGCCATTATGGCATTCTTTTGCTTGGCCTTCTTTGGCTATATAATCCTTCATCTGCCTCAGAAGTTCCTCACTTTTCATTTGTGCTCTCTGCTTTCCTTCATTCTCTTATGAGTTTCTCACTTTTCCTGGTTGCGATTCTTTTGGCGGAGCAATTTTTGGAAACTTTCTATGGCGCTTGTAACCTTCTTCGGGAATTGAATAGGTGGGTATTCTTCTGAAGTCCCTTTTTTCTTCACTTTTCTTTTTTTCCTGTTGAAGTTAGAATCTTAAGATCCTAGGATGGAAGGTCAAAGTGCCAAAGTTAGGGTAGCCAAAGAGAGTTGGTCCCCTCTTGATGCCCATCTGAGTTGCAACACCTCAGAGAAGGTGTAGAAGTGGCGAAGTAAGTTTTTCTTACCCTTTTATGCCAAGGTTAGAGTTCCCGAGCGTGGTGAGCCGAGTTACCTTCCTCGGGTAAAAGAGGTCACAGTCTTTAGGTCCCAGCTAAAAGCAGGTCTTCGGTATCCTCTTCTGAAAATGATCTTTGATTTTTGCCAATTTTGTGGCATAGCAATTAATTCGATGCCCCAAAACTCGTATTCCTACATTAATGCTTTTTGTGTATGTGTGGAGTTTTCAAAGTAGCTCTCCACTTCATATTTTTCATACAATGTTACAAACTTTGCCTCATCCCGAAGGGGGTTTTTTCTTTTACTTCCTCAAGGATCTGGGAGCAAAAAGTTCACTTTCACCGTCGGTACCAAGGATAGTTGGTGAAGGTGGTAGAAGAAATACTTCTTCATAGAGATAGATGAGAAGTGGAAAGATCTACCAGCAAAATGGGCTTCAAGGACTTTGGGAATTGATGTGATGGATTTTTCAAAGTTGCTGACCCTTGAACTAGAGTCCCAATTTGAGGACTTTGATAGCCGTATTCAGGCGGTTGCCAACTAGCACTGTTACCACCTCACAAAAATGGGAGAATTACAAGTTGTCATAATGGCTAAAAACTATTATATTGTGTAATTCTCACCATAGTGATTGTAGTGTGGGGGGTAAAAGGTATGATCAACACCTTCTTAAAAGTGTTCCAAGTTGGTAACTTGGTCCCCAAGAAAAGCCTAAGGGATTGCTTGTTTGTCAAGCAACCTATGGACTTTTTTTTTAAGGTTTTGGAAATTCAGGTACTCAATTGCAAAACTCTCAAGAAAGACACTTGGAGAGCTATGAGAAGGATATAAATGGTATGAAAGTGCTATTGGAGGACCAAATTACTCATGGAAGACAAGTTTGGACAAAGGAAACACTAAAGGCAATAAGGACCTAAATGTCCTAGTATAAACCTTAAGGTGTTCAAGCTTTTGACTTAAGTCTAAGGGTGGAATTGTGGGGTTATCCCACCATGGGGAGGCAGCCAGGACTTGATAACTATTCAAAAATGTTGGGCACATGTGTACCAATGAGTTTAAGACAAAGAAACCATAATTAGTGAGAAGGAAAATGACATAAAGCAAGGTTAAGCTTGTTTACGTGTGTTTTGTGCCCCTAAGCTCATTTAAGGCCATTTAAGTGGCCAATCACTTATCCCTCTCTCATTTTCGTCCTCCCCCAGCCCAATAACACAGCCATACTTCCTCCATAGCCACCACACCTTCAAACTTGCAATTGATTGAAATTGAAGGCAAAAGGAAGCAATTGGAAGCAAACTAGAGCTATTTCTTGGATACTTCAAGGATCAAGCTTGATTTTCGGCCTACCCACTTTGGTAAGGGTTCTCTTGCTCTCATGGACTATTTTCTGCAATTTTCAAACATCCATGGAGCTAGGGCTAAGCTTGGAAGAGAGCCATGAGCTTGATGAACCAAGCTTAGTGAGGGGAGTGCACTTATTGAAGGTTTTGTGACCTAGTGTGAAGTGCACAATGATGGCAGTAAAGTGAGGGTTTCTAGAGCCCAAAGTTAGTACTAACTACTGTTAAAAGCCTCCTAAGACCAAGCATTAGCTTGAGGAGGGCTGCCATAGTGATTTGGTTATATTTATTATGTGTTTTATGGACTAACCTATGGTATATGTTGTTGCCACATTTCATGTGTTTGTTGGTTGTGAAAGGCTGCTGCATTTGGTTAATATATCTTGTATATATGCATTATGGTTTTTGTGTTTTAGTGTCTTTGGATGCAGGTTTTAACGAGGATCACATTACCTTAAGAAACCAAGTGTTACCCTTACTAAGTTTCTCAATGAAACTTACTCCCCTCAATTCTGTCATTTCAGGTCCAGCTGAAAGATCACCTTCAAACTAACCTTTGTGGTTTGATTTTTAATCTAAAATTTCAGGTACATGAACTTCCATATGTCTAGTTATGATCTGGAAATTTGGTGATTTTAGGAGCACATTTGGTATTTTTAATGGTGGTACTTACTGTGTTGTGCAGCAGCTGTCCAGCATCCTGTTTTTGGAGTCCATTGTGTCTCAGGACCTCCTGTAGCCTAGGGTGTGTATTTAGCCTGGTTAAGACCATATGTTAGTGCATGTATGCATGTACATGTATTGTATGTAAAATGAGACAAGTATGTGAACATTTGAGTAATGTTTTGGCTATGTAAGTGATGTGGTGCAAAGCTGCCTAAGTGTGAATGATGAGCTGCTTACTTGTAAATTCTGTTTTGACCACATAAAGTTGTTAAAAGAAAGGGAATGTAATTCCTATGTGTAATGGACATATATGGGATAGCCTTGGAGGGCTTTCTCCTTGTGAATGAAGTCTTTACATGGTTTGGAAAAATTGTATGGGCAAAATGGTCCAAAAGTTGCCAGAATTTTGACTATGGACCTAAAGTTTAATATCTCCCTGTGTAGATGGAATCTTGGTATGAAATTTTGACCACACCTAGAATACATCTTGACAGTTAACTGGGCCTTGGAATTTCTGGATTTAGAGCTCTATAGCCAAAGATATGACGTTGCAATTTTGGCTGAGTTACTGTTCATTTGGTCAGAATTTTGTAACCAACTTCAAAAATCCATAACTTGGTCTATAGGTGGGCTATTGATGTAAAAAAAATTCCTTGGTTTTATCTTAGTCTCCAATTGATAATGGGGAAAGGAAAACAGGGGGGTATGTGGCTAGAATGATACAGTTTATTAGTGGAAGTTACAGGTGCAGTAGCTGGTCACTAGAACTTAACAAGATTGCCTAATGTGTGGAAGCCAAAACTAAGACTTGTGTTAGTGTTTTCCTTCTTAGCTGCCATAGTGTGCATAAATGTAAATATGTGTGTTATGGTTAGACCAATATGCATGTATTTACATAGTGCTCAAGAGGGTCACTTGAGTATGTACACTAGGGGTGTTGTTCTGATGACCTACAGTACACACCAAACCTGGGAGTTTAAATGCACAATTTTGACACCATAACTGGACTGCCCCCGAGTGGGTAACAAGTACATTCAGGCACCTTCACGGCCATTTTACCCCTTCCCAATTAGATGGAATCTAATGACCAAATAAGTCCTTTAGGAATTGGGAGTGACCAAGGAGCATATCATTGATGAGGACATGCCAAAGTCGGTTATAGATGGGAAGAATTCTTGGATAATGCTCCTCCTTCGGGGTGAGTTGTCTTATAAGGCCCTTGTGGAGAGTAAGTAACTTTTTGTCTTTTTTTTTATAATTATTTTGTACTTACATGGATGTTTTTCACTTTTCAGAGATGGGCGACAAATGAGCTGCCTTCTACAAGAGCCTATTCCTCGGCCAAGCCGAGAAACGAGAACAAAAGAAAAAAGTCCCAAAGAGGAAGAAGGGGCAACCTTCGGGCGATGGGAAGCAGAAAAAGTGCAAGGAGGATGACTTTCCTAATCCCCGTTGATATTCTGGACCTTAGTGATTCCGAGGGTGGGTACCCCAAGGTCATATTACCAGGTTTGTCTTTTAACCTTTCATCTATGAGTTTTTTATTTTTTGGAATTTTAGACTTTATAGGTGAATGGTTAAGAGATAATGTGGTAATGGAACTTCAATATGATATTGTAGAAGACTTACCCTCGCATAACTGGATAGCCAAACATGCCCAAAAGTGGGAGGTTTTGGACGTGGAGATCTCTGTCTACAAAGTTTTGAGGGAGCTTTTTTGGACTTTCACCAAGGACATAGTCTTGTTTTTGGAAGATTGTCAAAAGATGGTTCCTTTTGAGGGAGCTCATGATGAATGCCACTTTTTAGTCTTTGACGGACTCATGTTCGAATGAGAAGATCCTTGTAGCTTGCATGACCAAACATACTGCTCAGGTGCTTCTTTTCCCTTGGGACTTGGAAAAATTTTACTATCCAAGTTTTTTCCCCATTCTTAGTACCTTGTCTTTTATTTTGCAGATGCTTGCTTATGAGCCCTACTTCTGAGCATGGTTAGCAAAACAAACTTTGATCCGAAGTCAATTAGAGGAACATTTGGCTAAAACCAAAGAAGCTTTTGCAAGCTTTTGCCTCAAGTTTGGTGAACTCAATAAAATTGCCAAGGAAGGGTTGGTGAAAGTGCGCTAAGAACTCACAGAGTATAAGAAGGATCTCTTTGAAGACTATTCTTTTAGATTTTTAGACCTCGGGGTGAAGTTAGTGGAGCATACTTCATTAGTAAAGGCCCTTCGGAAGGGGAAGGAAAACTTGGTTACTGACCTAACCAAATTTTTGCAGAGAACTCTGAGCTTTGTGCTGAGGTTGGCTAACTAAAGAAGTGGAAGAAAAAGAAGAAGAAGAAGAAGACAAAGACGAAGGCTCTGAGAAAGAAAGTGGAGATCTTGAAGGTGAATAAGGCAGAGGTTGATGAGACGATGAAGACCACATGCTAGGATGGTTTTTGTTTGGTTCTGATGCCCAGAGACATCTTTGTTAGAAGACATTGTGACTTCAGTAGGGACTTCCTGAGGGGGAGAACGCCTGGAGCTCAAATTTCCCAGGGGAGTGTGCCTGAAAATACTCAGAAAAGAGGGTTAGGAGGTCCCCGGGGTGTTTTTCCGGGGAGGAGCCTCCGACGCCCTAGTCAGTGTCCTAAGAGGTGAAAGAGGGGGAGCACCAGGAAGTTTAGTGGCCTTGCCTGTTTGTGTTTTCTCAAGGAGGAGGAGTCGAACCGTTTGCCAGGGTCTGTTCCCTGGTATTTATAGGAGTGCCCAGCCCGTTCAGATGACGACACGTGTTCGGTCGGATGTTCTCTGAGTTTCTGGGCGTAGGGGACAAGTAGCCGGTGGCAGGCTCCTTGAGCCTTGAACCGAGACAGGTCGTGACAAGACCTGGACGGCGTCGGCGTGTCAGACCGCCGTTTGGGGCGGCATGTAACGCCTGTGGGCGACATGTCAGAGGCTCCTTAAATGCTCATGCCGTACTCCCCGAGGTCCTCTGGGCGAGGTTGTCCTTTGGTATGGACGCCCTTCTTCGGGAGTTATGCTCGTAGTTCGGGGAGTCCTTTAGTTCGGTGGTTCTGCCTTCGGGGGATTCTCTCCTGCTTGTAAGGGCTAGGCCTCTGTCCCGAAGGCGATCTGTTTGGTCCCCCGAAGGAGCCGGCAATACCTTTGGATTTCCTGGCGTATTAGCTGAAGTCCTGACTTCGTGGTGCTCGACTTCGCTCCTGCCGAGGTCAATGACAATGCTTCTTTTCAGCTGACGCCAAGCTTCCCGAACACAACTTCAGCGGGAAGTATGTACTAGGAGAGGAGATAGCCTTCGGCTATCACAGGCCCCCCTCGAAAAAGCCGAAGTGGGAACTTCGGCTTGGCAGCTTTTGGAGGGCGCCTCTTTGGGCCTTGGGTGTAGCACCTGTACCGAAGACGGACCTTTCGTCCGAAGACGTAGGCTGTTCGACCATATCCTGTCCTTTGGTGTCTTCGAGGTAACCTACTTTTTTCCTTTTGCAGGTCTGTGTAACGTCGCGTCTCGTAACCAGGCGTGTCAGTCTAGAGCGGCGCGCCCAGGATTTAGGGGTGTCAGAAGGCGTATCCCTCTTTTGGCGCGATTGCTGACACGTGGCACGTTTGTTATTGGCGAGGGCTGCATCGGATACAGCAGGCGCGTCTTTTCACGCTCAGTAATCAGTTATGGCGACTGTTCGCCTTCGTGGGGTACTTATGACGCCGGTTCGCCTACCCCCCTCGGCCTATATATACTCTTGTTCCTTCATAACCTCCTTTTGCTTCTGCTTTTGCTCTCTTCTGCCTTTCAACTGTTTTTGCGTTTTCTCCTGCTTTTCGCGGCGGTGCTGTTGACAGAGTTTTTTCCGGCCACCTTTCACGACGGCGTCTTCAAACCCAGATTTTGGCAAAGCATTTGGTGGGTTTTAACTTCCCGAGTCTTCTATTTTTCAAGCTTTTTTCCCGAGGTCATTTTTGCCTTTTTCCGAACTCGTTTTTCAGCCGACATGCCTATTCCCGAGAGCTGGCAACCTCTTCTGTCTCACCCTTGCTGCACCACTCCTAAAAAACTAGAAAAATGGAAGAAAAAATTCTTCCTTCCCTCGTATGCCGTTACAAGGTTGCCACGTTCTGACCAATTTAGCTTTTCGAACCGTAGTAACGAGGTTACCGTTTTCCGAGCCCAACTGAAGGCCGGACTTCGGTACCCTCCTCCGAAGATGATTTGCGACTTTTGCCAATTCCATGGCATTGCCGTAAATCAACTTCCGCCGAACTCGTACTGCTATTTTAACGCCTTCCTCTGTATGTGTGGCGTCTTCAAAATAGAACCCCACTTTATTATCTTTATGCAGTACTACAAGCTCTTCGTGGTCCCGAAGGGTGGCTTTTACTTTATGCTACCTCGGGGATCAGGGAGCAAAAAGTATATGTTCACTTTTGCCACTAAGGACAGCTGGCGAGGGTGGCAACAAAAGTTTTTCTTTCTGAAGATGGAGGAGGCCTGGTCGCATGTTCCGACCAAGTGGGCTCAGGGAAGGCTGGAGATGGACGTCGTAGATCCGAGGATAATGCTGACTCCCAAGTTGGCTTTCGTATTTGCGGACTTCGACAGACGTATCCAAGCCGTCTCCGACTGGGATTCTGGGGTCTCTTCGCGCTCTCTCTACCCCTTCCCCATCATGTGGGGTTTCCTGAGGGTGGTGTTGATCATTCTACCAAGGTTGGTTATAAGGCTTTCCAAGGGTGGTGTTGGGTCCACTAATCCGAGGGTCATGAGGGGGATAACCCTTCAGCTATCAGCTCCAATTCAAGGAAAACCCTTAATTTTGTATATAACTACCCAAGAACACTCGTTGGGGGCACTTCTTGCTCAACAAAATGATGAGGGGAAAGAAAATGCACTTTACTACTTAAGTCAAAGGCCTGCATGGGTAGAGGTTAACTATTCTCTTATTAAGAAGATCTGTCTTGCACTGATCTTTGCTATAAAGAAGGTAAGGCATTACATGTTAGCCCATGCAGTCTATCCTGTGTCAAAAGCTGATCCATTGAAGTACTTAATGTTAAGACCGGTGCTTTCTTAAAGATTGGCTAACTGGGCTCTTCTTTTGTCCAGGTTTGACATAGTATTCATTCCACAAAAGGCAATCAAAAAGCAAGTATTGGTAGGCTTGGACTAATCACCCGATACCTATAGAATGGGAACTCTTAGAAGACCTACTGGATGAGGAAGTTATCTTTGCACAAGTCATCCCATCTAGGAAGATGTTCTTTGATGACACCTTTCGGGAATATGGAGCGGGGGCAGGTGTGGTGTTTGTCTCTCCCTACAATAAAGTCATACCATACTCTTTTGGCTTACTTAAGAAGTGCTCGAATAATGTAGCAGACTACGAAGCCTTGCTAATTGGATTGGAAGCATCCATAAACATGCAAATCCAAGAATTGGAGATCTTTGGGGACTCCAAGCTAGTGGTCAATCAATGTCTCTAAGAATACGATGTCCGGAAGCCTAAGGTACTCATTTTCTTCAAATATGCAAGGTACTTGCTGACATTGCCGCCCTTGACCCTACCTAAAAAGCTTGTGAGAACGAAACTCACGGTAGTTACAATTGGTTAGCTATATATGTGTGCAAATTAAAAATTCATGAAACTAGTTGATTAACCTAGAAAATTCAAGATGCATGCTCATTTAGCTTTGACTTGAGTGCATGGAAACCATTAAACGTTGACATGGCCAAGTCACTTTTTCCTAAAAATAAAGTTTAAAAAGTCAAAGCATACATAATCAACATTTTATTATCATTACTACACATAATAACCATGTGAGGACATCCAACAAAAGTAGACTAAGGTCCCTCACCCAAGAGCAACCCTAGAGTCTGAAGCTCCAAACATAGACATGGGAGGCAATTAGGCATACAACATATACAAGCCTTTACTGAGATCCTCCTAACTAACTCCCATCTTGGAGATGAGTCCTAGTGGCGAGTCGCAAAAGTCTATCCACTTACTGCTAGCCTCTGGTCAAGAAAAATACTATTGTTAGTATTGTTACTTCATCGACAAGTAACTAAGAAAACTAGAACCATAAGGATTCCTATAACAATATACCTGCAACAAAAAACTACCGTGACAAGCCTCAGGAGTCATTAGGCTCAACGCGATCAAAATATGCACAACATAAGATAAGGGAGTGAGAATTTCTAATTCTCAGTAAGGGATCTTCACCTGCAAGGAAAATGCTAAGGACAACACATATATTATCATATGTAATCTGCTGTGAGCTCGTACATAGTGAGGCTAAACTTACGTGCATACATTTCAATCCCTTGGGACTTGTCCTCTACTAGTCCTTAAACTACAAAGCAAAGCCTTGTCTACTAGTAGGCATTGCTTACTAGCCTAACTAGGGAAGTTCATCACTAGTTGAACCCTCCTTATGTTGTACAGGGGCACTATGGTTAGGCTGAAAGTTCCTAGGTGCCGAAGAATCCACTAAGTGTACTAAGGTTTCCTCATCAAGACTTTGAACTCAAAGAAACAACTAAGGTCTTGATGGTACTAAACCTTCCACCTCTTCTAATTGTGTAAAATTGTGGCCATTCAACTAGTTTTCTCATGGAGTGAACTTACCATCCAAGAACTGTGAGGAAACCCCTAGATCGTAAGAGAGTTTCAAGAGTTCCAGAGTGCCATTTATATTTACAACCCTTTGACACCCCTAGTACCCTCTCGAATCTCCCCCGAATTCCCCAACAAAAAGTCAAGTCTGTTGGCAAAATAGACCATTGGGGTTGCGGCACCCCCCGGCGTTGCAGCACCACAGGCTTTTCATTCAAATGATTTTGGAAGCATCTCTTGGGCATTGTAGCATTGGTGGCACTGCGGTGCCAGTGCTGTGCTATGTCTTGGGTGTTGTAGTGCTAGCAACGCCAGGTGTTACCCACTCCGGAGTAGTAGTCCAACTATGGTGCCAAAATTGTGCATTTAGACTCCCAGGATTGGTAATGTTTTGTAGGCCATCAGAACACTACCCTTAGTGTGCATTACCAAGTGGCCCTCTTGGGCACTATGTAAACACATGCATATTGGTCCAAGCATCACACACATATTCACATTTCATGCACACTATGGCAGTAGAGAAAGAAAACACTAGCACAAGTCTTAATCTTGGCTACCATACATTAGGCAATCTTGTTAAGTTCTAGTGACCAGCCACTGCACCTGTAACTTCCACTAATAAACTGTATCATTCCATCCATGTACCCCCTATTTTGTTTGCTCCATTATCAAGTAGAGACTTAGAGAAAAGCAAGAAATTTTGTTTTAAATCAATAGCCCACCTATGGACCAAGTTATGGATTTTTTAAGTTCGTTACAAAATTCTGACCAACTGAACAGTAACTTAGCCAACTTTGCAACGTCATATGTTTGGCTACAGGGCTCCAAATACAAAAATTCCAAATTTCAATTAAACCTCTAGATGTTCTCTAGGTGTGGTTAAAATTTAATACTAAGATTCCTTCCACACATGGAGATATAGAACTTTAAGAGCGTAGTCAAAATTCTAGTCACTTTATAACCATTTTGCCCATACAAAATTTCATAAGTGTGCATACACTTCATTCACAAGGGGAAAGGCCTCCAAGGCTACCTGATATTTGTACATTACATGTAAGAAATACATTCCCTTGCATTCAACAACCATATGTGGCTAAAACAAAATTTACAAGTAAGCAGCCCATCATTCACACTTAGGCAACTTTGCACCACATCACTTACATAGCCAAAACATTACTCAAATGTTCACATACTTGTCTCATTTTACATACACTGAATGCACATGCATACATGCACTATAAAATGGTCTTAACTCAGCTAAATACGCACCCTAGGTTATTGGAGTGCCTGAGACACAATGTGTGGCAGCCCTAGGCCGCCTGTGGCTGCCTGTTGCCTAGGATTGCTAGGAATTTATGGAAATTTCCCGGGTTTTAGTTTGTAATTATTGGTTTCTTTACTTGTGATAAAAGCTAATGCACGTGACCTAAGTTTACTAACTTGAATACTAGCATTAAATAATGCATGAGTAGCTTCAGCATGGAAATTTAACATAAATTAAAACATTCAAAACGGTGGTGGTACCGCACTTAAAAACAATTGTAAAACTAGCCAAAGCCATAAACACATTTTCTACAAGCATTAACCCTATTTATATTATTCGATTATGTACATGAATCACAAACCAAAACAAAAAACTAACCATTGTTGCTAGAGACATCTAGTATAATGAAGTTCTCAAGCAATAATCTACTAAGATTATCCTACTAGGCTAACCACCTAAGCTCTACCTCTTAAGTGCCGATAGCCTTGACCTCCTCCTTGTGCTTGTAGATCAACCATTA
Source organism: Aquilaria sinensis (assembly GCA_005392925.1). NCBI lineage: Eukaryota > Viridiplantae > Streptophyta > Magnoliopsida > Malvales > Thymelaeaceae > Aquilaria > Aquilaria sinensis. Next base: position 18,336 of record SMDT01001144.1, on the reverse strand, counting down.
CTAAGGTCAATCCAACATAGTTAGTATACAACAAACCAATAAATCAATGGGAATATATAGACTACCAAGTATATCTTGTAACTGCTCAACTAGCTCAACAACCATCTCGAGTTGCCAGCCGAACTACCCAAACATGCACATATAAACTAAAAGGTAAGAATCACAGATTCTCAGTAAGGGGTCTCCGGGGTACCTGCAAAAGAAAACACTAAAGGACAATGGACAACAATTGTCATAAATCTTCGTGAGCTCATAACAATATACTCGAGTCCCTTGGGATCCTTCCTCCTCCTAGTTCTCTCGTAGCGAGTTCTGGCCTTGAACTCACTCTAGCAAGCCTTGACTTGCCTACTGTGCCAAGTTATCACCTAAGCACGTAATAACCTCCCCTTGAATATTATGTGCAGGAGTAATCCCAGTCTACTTGGAGAAGCCAAGTTGGGTGCACTAAGGTCCCACACTAGTGCCACAAGTCTAGGCTTAGGCTAGGCCACTAGGTGTTACTAACCTTTCACCCTTCTTATGGTGAACCTTGACTAGCTCATGGTTAATCTAGTTTGGGTGTACTAGGTTCCCGCTCTAGCTCTTCTGGCCTATGACCAAAATAGGTAGCTAGGCGTACTAAACCTCCACCCCTAGGTATACTAGGCTCCCACTTTAGTCCCTCAAGTCTACAATTCAACTAGGTGATCAAGTGTTACTAAGCCTCCACCTTCCTTGGTGAACCGTGTATAATACTAGGCTTGGCACTTGTTACACTTCAATAAGTTGGCCACCACTAGGAATCATACTTGCTCTAAGTGCTCCTTATGTTTCCTAGCACATATTAAGGTCCAAAACACACTAAGGTAGCTTGCTCCTCAAAGACCCCTCAATATGCCCAAGTAACTTAGCTTGAATGCCAAGTCACCTACCCACTTGGAGCTCTTAGTGTTCCTTTTCATTCATTAGGGTAACTTGCATTTACTTGGGTATTAAGAAACCTTCCAAGCGATGCCAAGCTCCCATATTATCCAATCTAGGCTTCCCATGGGCCTTAGAGCTCACATTATGCCCAAATGCACTTATGTGCCCCTATTAGCCTCATAGTGCCTTCTTTGGCCCTTAGGTGTTTTCCTTAACTCCTTATAGTTCTTGTAGGTCTTGAACCAATCTAGGGTCAATAAAATACTAATCCAAATCATCTTACCAAGCTACAAGAAGTTGTGCCATATGTTGCCCACACTAACCGTGCCATACTGCACATGCACCATTCTTAGTTAACTAGGCTACGGTTTTAGTTCACCATTGCTAGTTCACTATGATCCTTGCTTAAACTACTTGGTTACTCACTATTAATGCATTTAAACTATCTTAAGGATAACTATAAGCCCCAACTAAGGCACCAAAATACCCTTAGAGATACACATGGTCCAATTGTGCACACACCATCTTCTCCTTGCTTTATTTAATCCAATTGTCACTTGTCCTTCATTTTATCTCCATTTTAAACATTTATCCAAGCTTAGGAACATTTCTAGGATTTTTAGGAACCAATTAGGAACTAAAAACAACCTTCTTAGATGAGTTCCAAAGCAACTGTGGCATTACAGCGCAAACTTGGAGCCACGGCGCCAGAGTTGATTTGATGCTGTCCAAAAATGAGCATCCTGGCGTGTAGGCCCTACCTAGCATTCTTTCCTTTGGTGCCTAGGTGCCTAGAACGGCAACTCAGCGCCAAAAACTTGCCAGCTTTGTCGTTCCTTGCAAAAAACCATGCACAATTAATCCAAACATGATTCTAATTACTTCTAGGCTTGAAATTAATCATCCCCAATGATAAATATGATAGAAATGCATTAACATAACATGGAAAATAAGAAATCCCCTTACCTTAAACACATCCAAATAAAAATCAAGCAAGTTGAGCATCAAAGCTTCTATGGCTCCATTATGAGTTTCCTATGGTTCCAAGACAAATTCATCATAAATGGCACCAATTCTAGCTCAACTATGCTTGACCCAACTTCAATAAAGCTTAAGAAACCAAGAACACAAAAGGGAAAAATGTACCCAAGCTTCCAAGGACCAAAAATGTCCCTCTAAAGCTCAATCCGCCAAGACTATGCAAGAGCAAGCTTTCCTTCTCTTGGGCACTCCATGAGGCTTCCAAATTCACCAAGAAATGAAGGAAAGAATGGGATTTGCACATGAATTTTGTCGGAGAAGAGAGAGCTACGAGTTTGAGATGGAAGGGATGATGAATAGTGGCATTCAAGCCATCCAAAATGGTTTAAAACCCAGCCTTCTTCACTTTGGTCCTTCAACAACTTTAATTTTGCCAAAAAACCCCACCTCCAAATAGTGCCACTAACTTTGGTAATTCCATCCCCCACTTTGGTTTCTTGACACTTAGTTCCAAAAGAATTAATTTGAGCTTTAAAACCACTCTTATCACCTCGGGATACAAAATGACCATTTTGCCCCTGTTGACACTTAGGTGCCAATTATGTTTGAGGAACCTTTCTAAACCTTTCTACTTGCTTGAAATGCATAAAAAATATTTACTAAGGAATTTCTTACCTTACAACCCAATCTTACTTGACCATTACCAGTCAAATACTTGGAGGGCCATAACACAATGGACTCCAGAATAAGATGCTGGACAGCTGCTGCATAACATAATAAGTACCACCATTAAAAATACCAAATGTACTCCTAAAAGCACCAAACTTTCCAGATTATAACTAGACATATAGAAGTTCATGCACTTGAAATTTTAGATCAAAACTCAAACGAAAAATGTTAGTTTGAATGAGATCTTTCTGCTAGACCTAAAATGACCGAATTGAGGGGAGTAAGTTTCATTGAGAAACTTAGTAAGGGTAGCATTTGGATTTAATAGGCAATATAACCATCATTAGAACCTGCATCCAAAGACACTAAAACACAAAAACCACAATGCATACATACAAGATATAGCAACCAAATGCAGCAACCATTCACAACCAATAAACACATGAAATGCAGCAGCAACAATAACCATAGATTAGTCCATAAAACACATAATAAACATAACCAAATCACTATGGCAGCCCTCCTTAAGCTAATGCTTGGTCATAGGAGGATTTTAACACTAGTTAGTACTAAATTTGGGCTCTAGAAACCCTCATTTCATTGCCATCTTTGTGCACTTCATACTAGGTCACAAAACCTTCAATAAGTACATTCCCCTTACTAAGTTTGGTTCATCAAGCTCATGGCTCTCTTCCAAACTTAGCCCTAGCTCCATGGTTGATTAAAAATATAGAAAGCAACCCATGAGAGCAAGAGAACCCTTACCAAAGTGGGTAGGCCAAAAATCAAGCTTGATCATTGAACTATCCAAGCAATAGCTCTAGTTTGCCTCCAATTGCTTCCTTTTGCCTTCAATTTCAATCAATTGCAAGTTTGAAGGTGTGGTGGCTATGGAGGAAGTGTAGCTTTGTTCTTGGCCTGAAGGAGGCCAAAAATGAGAGAGAGATAAGTGAATTGGCCACTTAAATGGCCTGAAATGAGTTTAAGGGCACAAAACACACTTAAACAAGCTTAACCTTTCTTTATGTCACTGTCCTTCTCACTAATTATGGTTTCTTTCTCTTAAAATCATTGGCACACATGTGCCCAACATTTTTGACTCATTTACAAGCCATAGCCACCCCTCCCTAGGTGGGAAAACTCCAAATTGCTTCATTTGACTTAAGTCAAAAACATATACATCCTAAGGCCTACATTAGAACACTTAGGTCCTTTATGCCTTTTTGTGTCTTGTTTGTCCTTAATTATCTTCCATGGGGAATTTGGTCCTCCAATAGCACTTTTATACCATTCATATCCTTCCCGTAACTCTCCAAAGCTCTTTCTTGAAAGTTTGCAATTAAGTATCCAAATTTCCAAAACCTTACAAAAAAGTCTATAGGTTGCTTGACAAACAAGCAACCCTTAAGGCTTTTTTTGGGCGCTAAGTTACCAACTTGGAACACTTTTAAGGGGGTGTTCATTATACCTTTTACCCATCATACTTCAATCACTATGAAGAGAATTACATAATATAATGGCTTTTTGACCATTATGCCACACTTGTAATTCTCCCATTTTTGTGTGTGGTAACACCAGGGACACAACCCCTTGATTCCAAAAAAAGCCTCATAAGCCTCTTACGAGGCTTCCTATGGCCTCTATGCCAACTTTGGATGCCTCCAATCATCATATACACGTAAAACAACTTGCATAGGCCACAATTGCACCACTGGAAACATTCTATGAAGCATCAAAACATCACATAAACCACAAATCCAAGCATAGTCTACCATAAAGATACTTGCCCTCAATCATTGCTATTCACAAAACTACTTGATTTCATCAAGCAACAACACTCAAATAGCATTAATTGAACATAAAACCTTAAATCCTTTACCTCAATTTCAAGTAACAAGCAAGGATTATGCAACTCTTCACCAAGAACAGAGTTCCACAAGTTTCTACCTAAGTTCCAAGCAAACCTATGCAAATGACACCAAATAACTAACTACTAACCAAAGCCCAAGCCTCAAATCAACAAACAAACATGAAACAAGCAAAAATTCAAGGCTACTTATTGCCAAAAACAAGAACCCAGCTGAAAAACATGGAAGACACTTCCAAAACCAAGAAATAAGCTTGAAACAAGTTGCCCAAAGCTTATACACCATTTGAGTCTTCAAATAACACCTGGAATCTTTATTTTTTACCAAGAATTAAAGGAGAAATAGAGAAGGGAAGAAGGAACATGGGTTTGGCTAGGAAAATGGGAATAGTAGGAGCTAGGAACACTTTACCAAGTTTTAAATCTCATTTTCCAACAAGTCCCCAAAGTTTCTTAAGCTTGCCAAAACAAACCCTTTCACAAAATAGTAGTTCTAGGTCAAAACATGGTCAAAGCTTGTTTACTTAGGCTAATTTTGGGTTTAAGACAAGGGTTAGGTTTCTAAAACTCAATTTTAACTCCTGGGACACAGCCTGACACTTTAGGATGTAAAATTACCATTTTGCCCTAACCCTTTTTCGTGCCATAAACTACTCAAAACTTAGTGAACCTTGTCCAAAATACTTAATCTTACTTAGTTAACTTGAAATAAGGTATTAAAATATATATTTAACTAATTTACCTCCCTCGGATGAGTTTTCCACTAGGAGGGCCGTAACATTTGCTTGAGTAGTTAAATCAAGTAAGCATCCATCATGTTGCTTGGGGGCATAGTTGGCATGTCGTTGCTTTAGCTAACCTAGCAGCCATTCTAGCAAATTCAACTGAGCAAGAAGGTTTGATCCAAGTACACAAGAGATGGGTAGTACCATAAATGCTAGTCAAGAAAGATGGGTGCGGTCATGCTGTCTCCACCAGTGAACCAAAAAAGGATTGGCAACAACCATTATTAATTACTGTTGGGTTTCAGAAGCCAAACAACGCAGCGGAATTTAACCGAAACCCTCCAGGATCCAAGTGAAACGGGGTAAACCGGGTGTTCGAAAATTTTCATACCTAATTTTCGGTTGCGATCTCTCACTCAACTGTAGAGTCGAATCAAAAAACCTGAAAAGTTGACGTGTTCAAGCTCTCTATGGTATCCACACAAGCCTCTCGGGATTACCATGCTTCCACCGCGTCCCGGTAGATGCGTTTCTCTTGCGCTCACAGTGGTAGCTTGCGTCCTTCAAGGAATTGCAAGAGAAGAGTGCAGCTGTCCTTTTGGGAGGCTAGGGCAAGGACACCTGCGAATTTCTCACTAAAAATTGTATTTATAGTGAAACTCAACTTCCAGGCCTAATGGGTTTCAAAGCCTTAATCCAATTAGGCTTTAATTTCAGGCTTAATAATGGCTCAACTTTTGGGCCCATTATTAATACGAAATTAAAGTGAAACTATAGCCCAAAAAATTACCCCATGCACTCTAATGATCCAAATAGCTCTATGTGTGCGACCCAACAGGTTATTACCACGTTGGCAATAATCATAAATCACATTTTATGATCATAAGCAATGAGCGGTGCCTAGCAACACATCATTGCTACCCAAGTGACAAGATTGTCGGTGATTTGACTAAACCTTTATGATCATTACCGATATATGCCATTGTCCCTTTGTCCAAGATATCAAGACTAAGCACGAGACATGAAATGTGTCACTCTCGTATAGCCCAATCTTTGGTTTCTTGATTATTAAGTAGACCAACTTAAACTGATGACATTGATAACGTATATCAACTCATCCGAGCATGGCCATGCATTTTCTAAGTCTCACTCTATCAAGGAGCCCGAAGATATCACTCCCGTTACATAGGAGGGACAAATCCCATCTTGATCATACAAATCCCTCCGCATGATATGTTACATACCCAATGACCTCCTTCAAGTTCACTCAGTTACGAGCAACAAAGGAAAGTATCAAAGTATGTGACTCACATTTAGGGAACCTTGATGATCTTAGGTTGAAGGACTACATATACCATGATCACTATGAGAATCACTTATGACACTCATATAACGATCCATGTAGTGTTCTCATTGTGGGTTGGTCCAGTGCACAAGTTCTCTAACTTGTATCCATATGTTGACTACATATCTCACATTAGTCTCCACATATACTAGTCGTTATGTATTATTGCAACCCGCTCCACAATAATACTAGACTAGGGACGTTTGAGAATATCATTATTCTAAGGTTACAATTATGTTTATTACATTACGCAGAAACAAAACAACAAACATAATTGTTGGATTAATGCCTTAATAAAATATCATGACTCAATGTGCAAAAAATACAATCATCTCATAATTGGCCTTTTGGGCACAACACTAACAATTACTTGGAACATGGCAACCTGCCTAAAGACCTTCGTCATCGAGCTAATATTCAACAAGAATACCAAGGTTCATCCACTTCAACGAAGTTCTCTACTACCGCTCTATCGAAGGAGTCCTCCTTAGATGTCTAAATGATGAAGAAGTTGGCCAAGTCGTAGAAGAAGCCCATTCTAGAATCTATGGAGCTCATCAATTTGGACCAAAGCTTTACCATCACATCAAAAGGATGAGGTACTATTGGCCAACTATGGTGAAGGATTGCATTAGCTATGCCGAAAAATGTCAAGCCTGCCATTTCTATGTCAACCTCATTCATCAACCTCTAAAGCACATTTGCCATGGCCAACTACAGTGACACATGTCCATGGTAGGATGTGCATGATTCCACTAAGTGTGGCTAGTCTTTGGCTAAGTTTCAGCCATCCTTCGATGGAGAATAAGAAGAACCATGAAGCAAACATGGTGATTTGAGGTGTTCTAAGGAGGAAAAAGCCAATTCAAGTGGAAATTCAAGTAAAGGAGGTTGCTTCAACCTTAAGGCAATAGATTCTTGGTGGAATCGAGCTTCAATTGGAATCTGAAGGTTTGATTAGTTGGTAAGGGCTAAATATGAATCTTTCCTTTAAATTTAGAAGATAATTTACTGATTCTTATGGAAATAGTAAGCTTTAAGGGATGGTTTGAACACCAAGTGAACCTATAAGTTGTTAGGGGCTAAGGCTACCTTAGGGTAACTATGGTTTTCTAGCTAGATATGTAGAAAGCAAACATTAGGGCTCTATTCTAGGTTTGGTCAATCCAGTATAAAGTCTAGAGCTCTATTTTTATAAGCTAGATAACTTAGTTAAGATAACTAAATAGATGTAATGCTAAGGAATGCAAGCTAGGTCCTAGAGGCTGTTAAGTTGCGTTTTTGTGTGTATGTGTATGTGTGTACTTTATGTTGTTCTATGCTTGAATGTGTGTGCTAACCTTGTTTATATGATTAGTATATTGCTTTATATATGTTGTGGTTTTTTTCTGTTGTCTTTGAATGTAAGATAAACTTGGATGAACAATTATGCTATATGTTATGAACTGTGTATATATAGACATGATTACGCTGTTTGCCCCTTACTAAGTAGCAACGCTCATGCCCTGCGTGTCTTCATTTCAGGGAAAGGCTTAGTTGACTAAGTGTGATGTTGTAAGTTATTGTTTGCTTAGCTAACTAAGTATGGTGTTGTAAGCCACTGCTTGGTGTTTGTGTATTTCAATTAAAGCTTTAAACTATAAGTGTTTATAATCATCTATTGCTCAATATAAGTTATGGTCAAGCAATGTGATTCTTTGCTTACAGGCATTATGTTACTGAGTAGTGGGAACTAGCCAGTGTCATATGTTGTTGTTATGCCTAGGATAGCTAATGGTTTAGGCTTTAAGCTATGTACTTGTATGTATAAATGTTTGGCCATGGCAAATGTGCTTGAGCACTAGGACCTGTATCGAGTGTGGCCTATGGTAGGCTTACTAAGGCACATAACCTGATGCGAACCACGATGGTATAAAGACCATGATGTTGGGTTTCGGGAGCCAAATAGCGCAGCGGAATTTAACCGAAACCCTCCAGGATCCAAGTGAAACGGGGTAAACCGGGTGTTCGAAAATTTCATACCCAATTTTCGGTTGAGATCTCTCACTCAACTGTAGAGTTGAATCACAAAACCTGAACAGTTGACGTGTTCAGGCTCTCTATGGTATCCACACGAGCCTCTCGGGATCACCACGCTTCCACCATGTCTCGGCAGATGCAATTCTCTTGCGCTTGCAGTGCTAGCTTACGTCCTCCAAGGAATTGCAAGAGAAGAGTGCAGCTGTCCTTTTGGGAGGCTAGGGCAAGGAAACCTGCGAATTTCTCACTTAAAAGTTGTATTTATAGTGAGACTCAACTTCCAGGCCTAATGGGTTTCAAAACCCTAATCCAATTAGGATTTAATTTCGGGCTTAATAATGGCTCCACTCCTTGGCCCATTATTAATACGAAATTAAAGTGAAACCATAACCCAAATAATTAGCCCATGCACTCTAATGATCCAAATAGCTCTATGTGTGCGACCCAATAGGCTCTTGCCATGTTGGCAATGATCATAAATCACATTTATGATCATAAGCAATGAGCGGTGTCTAGCAACACATCATTGCTACCCAAGTGACAAGATTGTCGGTGAATCGACTAAACCTTTATGATCATCACCGATATATGCCATTGTCCCTTTGTCCAAGATATCAAGACTAAGCACGAGACATGGAATGTGTCACTCTCGTATAGCCCAATCTTTGGTTTCTTGATTACTGAGTAGACCAACTTAAACTGATGACTTTGATATCGTATATCAACTCATCGGAGCATGGCCATGCATTTTCTAAGTCTCACTCTATCAAGGGGCCCGAAGATATCACTCCCGTTACATAGGAGGGACAAATCCCATCTTGATCATACAAATCCCTCCGCATGATATGTGACATACCCAATGACCTCCTTCAAGTTCACTCAGTTACGAGCAACAAAGGAAAGTATCAAAGTATGTGACTCACATGTAGGGAACCTTGATGATCTTAGGTCGAAGGACTACATATACCATGATCACTATGGAGATCACTTATGACACTATATAACGAGAGTGTTCTCTAGTTAATGGTGGGTCGGTCCAGTACATAAGTTCTCCAACTTGTACCCATATGTAGACTACATATCTCATATTAGTCTCCACATATGCTAGTCATTATGTATTATTGCAACCCGCTCCACAATAATACTAGACTAGGGATGTTTAAGAATATCATTATTCTAGGGTTACAATTATGTTTATTACGTTACGCAGAAACAAAACAACAAACAAAATTGCTGGATTAATGCCTAAATAAAATATCATGACTCAATGTGCAAAAATACAATCATCTCATGATTGGCTTTTTGGGCACAACACTAACACATGAAACGCGCCCAATATGTTTTTCAAGCTCCACAAGACATCAAAGAGACTGGATTCTAAGACCCCCACCGCTAATCAACTTGTGACTAGAAACGAGAAGTATAAGAACACCAAGAACACAAGCACACTTGTGCACCAAGGTAGTCCACAAAGAACCAAAGAGAAATTCTCTCCGAAGTAACAATATTATTTCATGTCAATGCTATTTTTTTACAACCATAATATGTGCCTATTTATAGGCCTAAACTAGGGTAGAAATCTGGGCAAAATTCGCAGCCCAAGTCACCTAGGAAACCTAGTTACAAAGGACTCAAGAAAACCTAGTCAAACTAGGATTCCTACACCCTTTTAACACATGTTTAAGGTGTGCAGCGAATTCCATTTATCCTAAGTGACCTGAATCACTTCCATGGCCTAAATAACATCCTAAATAATGTAAATAAATAGGAAACTAAAATAAAATACGTTACAAAACAAGATTGGCCATAAGAACCCCAAAATAGTCTTCTCATGTGGTTCCTGCTTGTGTCTTCAACTTCAAGCTGAAATTCGAACTTGATACATCCATGATTTCTCAAAATACAAAGCATGAAAGTTGTAGATATCTTTCTTATCTTTGAAATGACACCTGAACCACACAAAACGGACATCTAAAGCCAATGATATGCCCAAAATACTGCAACTGCTTCTGAACCAGCGATGACTCGTAAATCACAATTTTGAAGCTAAATTGGACCTCCTTAACGTGCAAACTGGACTTCATCATCTTCATACGATTTGTAGATCCAGATTTTAGCTTTCCAATGAATCAAGATTTAGTCAATTCTGATCTGTTTAACTCAAGATGTGATTTTTCTACCAGAACATCACCAATCAGTCAACATCCAAGCTTGGCCATCATCTCCATATGATTCCTTGCATGTTTCACCAGCTCCTTGTGAAATTCCATGTCCATTATCCATGAAGAAGCTTGAAACAAAAGCTTGAAGTGCACTAGTAAGCTCCTTAACTTCCTTTCTTGTCAATGGTCCACTAGCTATCTTCAATGGATTCTTGTCATCCTCGGTTGTGCCTTCTTTGATCGTATCAGCTCCCCCCTCCTTAGAAGGATTCATCCTCAAATCAAAACCTGCATTAGAAAAAGGAATTGAATCAATAACAATGAAATAATCAACACATAAGCACTTACCTTTCACATAAGCGCCAATAGAATGGAATGCTTGTGTATGGAGCTTTAATCTTGTGAAAAACCTGAACCAATATCCAAATGCAATGATAATTTTGATACCTCCAGGGTCAAAAACAAAGTTTGAAACAATGAGCACAAAATATCTGAATGTTTGCACAATTTTCATCTTAACTCTAGGCATCACTTTCATTGCATTTGCCATCTCAAAAACATTACTCTCACAACAAGTAAAATTGTAGGAATAATTTACCTTAGGGATGCTGTATGCACTCAAAACAAATGGACCTAAACTCACACAAGTGTTATGGTTATTAAACTCACACAAGTGTTATGGTTATGAAAAGCACAAGTTATGCATGTCAAGACAATAGTTTGCATAGGCCATTCAAACAAACAAGAATTGAACACAATGTGGCCTAAACTAATAACAAAACAAGGATGCACGAATTTCACAAAAATCCTAAGCATTTTAAATGAAACAAGATTGGAGTAGATAGGATTAAGTGAAACCAATTCAGTAGCAAACTTATTTTTGCATGTATATGCACAACAATGCATGAAATTTGTGAATGGGATGTGACACAAAACAAAGGACTCAACATACCTCCTTAAAAGGCTGAATTTAAAACCAGAATTTTCACTCAAAATAAAAACTTTCAGGTTTGGACATAAAGCAAAAAGATCAATGCTCAAAAGTTTGTGTAATGCATGTGTCAAGATAAAGAAATGCTTGCTGGAAATTAAAGATTGACACACAAAAATGGGCTGAACATGAATGTGAATCAAAGAAGTATGTAATGCATGTGTATGAACAAATTTATGCATGAAAAATTCCAAAGAAGTAGATTTAACTTGAGGCAAAACAAAACAATGTGAGATGGATGCAAAACAAACAAATTCAAAAACAAAAGACACCAAAACAGATTTTTCTTTAGAGAAACTCAAGCAATTCCAAAGAGGATTTGACAAAACCAAAGAATTAGAAGCTTTAAAACCATATTTTGTCAAAGTTTCATGCTTACTTCCTTCTCTTAATCTAGTTTCATGAAAACCATTTGTCAAAATAACATTGCAAGCAAACACACATTGTTTGAGATTTTCATGCAAAACTACATCAAATCTAGGTGTTAGGAAGAAATACATTACAGTGGTTGGACTTAGTCTCCAAGTATCTTCCTTTGGTGTAGGAACCACAAAATTTTCACCTTTGCACTCAATGGCTTTGGTTGGAGTTGCATTAATTTCATCCCCTTGAAACATAGGATAAGAAACAATGTTAGGCAAACTTTTGCATATGAAATCACTTGGACTTACCTCAAATTGTTCCTTTTCAACCTCCTTTGTTGGTTTGATGCATGGGACATGACTTGGAATATTGGGAACACCAACTTCTTTAATGGGCAGCAACTCACTTGATTCTTGTAGTTCATCTCCACTTAATTCCTGAAAAGAAGACAACACAACACTAGAAAAAGACTTTGTTATGTTAGATGAAAGTATGGCTTCTCTGTAGGTCTTTCTCTCTTCACTCGGCTTGGGTTCATTGCACTCTTGTCTTCTCTCAACTTCGCACTCAATTTCTTCTCTCGGGAACTCTCCACTCTTCTTCCCCTCATGTTCACTCTTCTCACTTAATCTCTCGGTTGTTCTCTCGGCTTTCCCCTCATCACTCTTGCCCTCAACTTTCCCCTCATTTACTTTTCTCTCAACCTCACTTTGAAATTTTCTTTGATCCTCCAAGACTTGTTGTGGTGAAAGTGGTACAAGCATGATTGACTTTTCTTGTTGAGGCCGAGACAAGTCTCCTTTTGTGGCCTCCACTTTTGGCTTGGGTACTTCTCTCACATCCTTGCTCCATGCTCCTCTCCATGTGGAAATTCCTCCTTGAGACATCTTGGATGCCTTTGCTCTCTTGATGATCCTCTCAGCCTCGGTGGCATGGTGAAGCAAGTCCTCCATATTGAAATAAGGCACCATTTCCACTTTGTTGGCAATCTCAGGATTGAGACCATTAATGAATCTAGCAATGGTGGTCTCCTCATCCTCCATGATGTTGGCTCGGGTCAAGGTCATCTCCAAGTCTTTATGGTAGTCCTCCACACTCCTTTGGCCTTGCACTAGCTTTTGAAGCTTGAGGCGTTGATCTTTAGTGTAGTAGCTAGGAACAAATCTCTTCCTCATCAAGGCTTTAAGGGCTCTCCATGTGTGTATGGGCTCCTCCTCATTCCTTCTCCTAGAAGTAACATCTTGATTCCACCAAACAAGAGCATAATTAGTGAACTTTATGGTAGCCAATTTAACCTTCTTTTCCTCGGGGTAATGATGGCAATTAAACACCATCTCAATCTTTTGCTCCCACTCCCAATATGCATCTGGATCACTCCTCCCTTGGAAAGGTGGAATGGCAAGTTTAATGGAGCTTAGATTGTGGTCCTCTCTTGGCTCCCCCCTCCTTGGAAGCCCATGGTCATGCCAATGCCCTTCTTCCTCCTCGGGTTCTTCTCTCCTTGGACCTCTCCTTGGTTGCAAGATGGGATTTGGTCTCCTTGGCAACCTCAAGTCAATGTCCTCAATCCTCCCAACAAGTCTATTGAGAGTTTCTTGAAGCTCTCTCATGGTTGGCTCATCATTGTTTCTCACTTCCATCCTCCTATCCTCCTGGCCCTCCATACTCCTGAAAATAACAAAGATCCTCACAAACACTCACCTCATGTGTTTCACTCAAAATATGAACACTCAAACACTCAATTTGTTAGTGAGATATTGCTATTCAAAGAGTTCTCAAAAGTTTTAAGAAAACTATCCTCAAAGCATATAAGAAAACTTGAATTTTTGAAGAACTATTTTGACTCCAAAAGAGGTGGGCTAAACAAGCTTTAAAAGACTCTAAGAAGCCCTTGCAATTGATGATCACAAGAACCACAAAGAAAGCTTTTTTGGCTCAAATCAATGGGATAGGTTTGTGGGCACAAAAACTTTCAACACTTTTGAGAAAAACTTCTTTTCCTTTCGCAAGCTCTTTTCTTTGTTCTTTTCTTTTCTTTTCTATGTTCTTTTCTCTTTTCTCTCTCTTTTTTTTTCTCTTTTTTTTTTTGCTTGCTGTTTTGATGCTAAACAAATGTTCTCCTTGAAATTCCTTGCTGCCAAAGACAAAAAGTCAGTTTTCTATTCGGCCAAAACAAGAAACTATTGAAATTTGCACAATTTGAAACAACTTTTGTTGTACCGAAACTTCCTCAATTTGGATCCTTCTTTTTTTTGGTGTTTTCTTGACTCTAGGATGCTGGAAACAATGAAAACAAGAAAGATTAATAGGGCTGGACATGAAACAGAAAGATAAGAAATAATCAGGAACAAACAATTTGAAACCAAGAAAACTAGACAACACGGATTGACTTCTTTTTGGTTGTTTTTGTGATTTTTGGACTTGAACAAGGATGGAATAAAAAGGACAGACCTGAAACAAGAAGAAAAAGGATTAAAATAGAGGATTAAGACATGAATTTACTGAACAAAATTGAAAGAAAACCGAAGAGAAACAAGAACACAAAGATATGTCCTTCAATGGAACTTGTGGCTCTGATACCAACTGATGCGAACCCCGATGGTATAAAGACCATGAAACGTGCCCAAGATGTTTTTCAAGCTCCACAAGACATCAAAGAGACTGGATTTGAAGACCCCCACCCCTAATCAACCTGTGACTAGAAACGAGAAGTATAAGAACACCAAGAACACAAGCACACTTGTGCACCAAGGTAGTCCACAAAGAACCAAAGAGAAAATCTCTCCAAAGTAGCAATATTATTTCATGTCAAGGCTGTTTTTTTACAACCAGAATATGTGCCTTTATATAGGCCTAAACTAGGGTAAAAATCTGGGCAAAATTCGCAGCCCAAGTCACCTAGGAAACCTAGTTACAAAGGACTCAAGAAAACCTAGTCAAACTAGGATTCCTACACCCTTTTAACACATGTTTAAGGTGTGCAGCGAATTCCATTTATCCTAAGTGACCTAAATCACTTCCATGGCCTAAATAACATCCTAAATAATGTAAATAAACAGGAAAATAAAATAAAATACGTTACAAAACAAGATTGGCCATAAAAACCCCAAAATAGTCTTCTCAGGTGGTTCCTGCTTGTGTCTTCAACTTCAAGCTGAAATTCGAACTTGATGCAGCCATGATTTCTCAAAATTCAAAGCATGAAAGTTGTAGATCTCTTTCTTATCTTTGAAATGACACCTGAACCACACAAAACGGACATCTAAAGCCAAAGATATGCCCAAAATACTGCAACTGCTTCTGAACCAGCGATAACTCGTAAATCGCGACTTTGAAGCTAAATTGGACCTCCTTAACGTGCAAACTGGGTTTCATCGTCTTCATATGATTTTTAGCTCCAGATGTCAGCTTTCTAATGAATCAAGAATCAATCAATTCTGATCTGTTTAGCTCAAGATATGATTTTTCCACCGAAACATCACCAATCTGTCAAAATCCAAGCTTGGCCATCATCTCCATATGATTCCTTGCATGTTCCAGCAGCTCCTTGCGAAATTCCATGTCCATTCTCCATGAAGAAGCTTGAAACAAAAGCTTGAAGTGCACTAGTGAGCTCCTTAACTTCCTTTCTTGTCAATGGTCTACTAGCTATGTTCAATGGATCCTTGTCATCCTTGGTTGTGCCTTCTTTGATCGTATCATAACCTCTATGTATCTATCTTTCCCAGAGGATGTTTATATGCTATAATGTGCTGTGGGTTTGACGTTCTAGTCATTTTTGCCTCAAAATAGCTTATTAAACTAGCTTAACTTGAATTATTTCCTCAACATAGTCTGTAACTGGACTGACCGACCATGAGAATGCTAAATGGATCGTTATGTGAGTGTCATAAGTAATTCTCATAGTGATCATGGTATATGTAGTCCTTTGACCTAAGGTCATCAAGGTTTCCTACATTTAGGCCACATACTTTGATACTTCCTTTTTTTGCTCATAACTAAGTGAACATGAAGGTGGTCATTGGGATGTCACATATCATGTGGAGGGTTTTATATGATCAAGATGAGATTTATCTTTCCTATGTAATGGAAGTGATATCTTTGGGCCCTTTGATAAAGTGAGTCTAAGAAAATGCATGGCCATGCTCAAATGAGTTTATATATGATATTAATGTCATTAGTTTAAGTTAGTCTACTCGGTAATCAAGAAACCATAGATTGGGCTATATGAGAGTGACACATTCCATGTCTTGTGCTTGGTCTTGATATCTTAGACGAAGGGACAATGGTATATAGGGATAATGATCATAGAGGTTTAGTCGAATCACTGACTATCTTGTCACTTAGGTAGCAATGATGTGTTGCTAAACACCATTCATTATTTATGATCATAAATGTGATTTATGATCATTGCCAATGTGATAAGAGCTATTGGGTAGCACACATAGAGCCAATTGGATTATTTGAGTGCATGAGCGAAATTGTTTGGGTTTTAGTTTCATAATAATTTTGGATTAATAATTGGCCTAAAGGTTAAGCCATTAATGAAGCCAAAAATTAAATCAAATTGGATTAGGGTTTTGAAATCCATTAGGCTTAGGAGTTGAGTTTCACTATATATATATCATATAGTGAAAATTTCATAGCTCTTTCCCTAGCTTCCCTAAAGATCAAATCAGAAGGGTTCTGAAAAGTTCCAGCCGCACTCTTCACTTTCCATTCCTTGGAAGATGCAAGCTAGCACTAAGGGCATAAGAGGAACGCATTTGCCGGGACGTGGTAGATGCGTAGTGATCCCGAGAGGCTCGTGTGGATATCGTAGAAAGCTTAAACATGTCAATTGTTCAAGTTTGTGATTCAACTCAACAATTAGGTGAATGATCGCAACCGACTATGTATAAAATTTTTGAACACCCGATTTACCACATTTCACTTGGATCCTGGAGGGTTTCGGTTATCTTCCGCTACGCTTGTTTAGCTCTCGAAACCCTACAATTACATTAAGCTTGGATATTCAAGTGATGGATTAATTTAAAAAAATAACTTTAGATAATTTATTTTCAAGCTAAGTCTTAGTAATAGAGGCTCTAATAGCTTAAAAATCACAAACGTTGGTCATTTAAGCAAAATTGTCAAAGAGGGTAGTTTTGTAATTTCTCAAGACTAAAAATGTTACAAAATTTTTCCTTAAGTAAAATGGATGGAAATTGGCCTATTTTAGCACTTATGGAACATTTGGATGCAAGTTGGAAAAAAGAAAAGAAGAATGTTGGGCCAAATTGTTTGAAGCCCAAATTAATTCTAGATATTTATCTTGCACAAACTTTGACCTTAGTTCCAGCCCTTAAAACCCATGACTTTGCCTTTTTTTCTACCACCATAGTTGCTCTAATCTAGCTCAAGGGAATCCATTTAAACACATCAAAATAGAAATTAAGGTGCCTAAGGTGTTTGAAGGTGTTGATGAGCTCATTTATGGTTAGTTTTGTTCCTATGGTGTAGTTCTCATCATTTCTGAGATTCTGGTACTGTTCATGTGACGTTTATGGTAGAAATCATGGTTGGGATGATTGTTTGATGTGTTAGCTTTAATATGTGATTTGAGATGCAAATGAGCTAAAACACAAGAGAACTAAGGCTTGAATTTTAGTGTAGCTGAAACTGTGAGTGTTGAGGTAGGTGTGGTTTGATTCTTTTATTTTCAGCCATATTTTCATGTTATCTTACTTATGGATTGGTACTTGAGGGCTAGGAAGTGGAAAATTAAGTGCTGGGCCATGAATTACACATGGAAACCATGTTGTTCATTTAAGGTGCATTAATTGAACGCTTACAATATTAATTTTGTTCCAGCTAGGAGCTGCTGGTTTTAATGGTTTGAATTAGTTCTAGATGATGTTTTCTTGCTTATGATTTAGTGTATAAAAGCTAAGAAGCAAGAGAACATTTATTTGGAAGTGAATTGCCCATGAATGCCATGAATGTGCATTAAGGTGAGGTTTTGGTGCTGCTGAAATTGTAGTGGATTCCCGGAATAAACTGTGTTATTCCAGTGATTTTGGTGGCTTTTGGTTGTTATAATCTTGCTTATACACTAGTATACAAGGTATAAAAAGTGAGAAAGCGAGGTTTGGGCTGCGTTTATGCTATTAAAAGTGTAAAGAACCACAAGATAGGAAAACTTGGGATAGAAAAATCTAGGCTATTGGGGCTTGTTTAAGTGGCTATTTCCAAGTGTTAAAATTGCTAAGTTGTATTTAAAATGATCAATATAGGTGCTCGGCATAAGCTACTAAGAAGGGTCTTAA